>JARHVA010005759.1:1000000-1112112 GCA_037957365.1 Torreya grandis
AATCTTGATTAACTAAATCATTTAAGGTGTCAATTTAAAACAAATCAAATGCCTTTTCAAAACAATACCAAATGGGTTGTTTCATGAAAATAAGGCATTTTCTCTCCTAAAATTGTTATGCTCAAAATTACATTTGTATGAACAAGTGTCTGTCTTGTTCATGTATTTATTATCTCTTTTTTACCCATTTAAATAGTTTTCCAACCTCACAATTAGATAAGGTCACGTGCAAACCAACTCTTTCTATAAATGAATCCTTATAAATTACTTCACTTTTTTTATTATATTGGTTACATATTTTATGAAAAATATAGAATGGAGTAACTATTTATAGAAATCTTTCCCTTCTAATAGAAAATTTGTTTCTCAATGATAGTGAATTATATATATTTCTAAAATAATTTTCTATTATGTTGTAATTGTGTGTCGGCCATCTACAATTTTTAACCTTAAACTTCATTCTCCATCATATCTTCAAGGAATTATTTTGATTCAGTAATACTTTGAGGGTTATTTGGATCAAAATTAATTAAAAAATCATCCTTCATTGGAACCTCATTATGTTTTACAAATGAATGAATTTTATCATTCAACCTTCTCTCATTTTGTTTTCTTATCTTGATATTGACATTTGCCAATCATAGATCTTTATAGAAATGTTCAAGGTGTAATTTCTTGAGGAAATATACCTTGTAAAGAATTTACTATGTGTCTGATCAGAACTTTTTACCACTAAAAGTGTATCAACCTTCTATTTGATCTTATGCTTCTCCACTAGTGTGAGTAATTTTATATCCTTTTTCAAATCTATATACAAATATGTTTCCATTGCTTATCTTTTTTTATTCAATATTTTTGTCATAATAGTAGGGTATCTTGAATGCATATTTAAATTATGGTAAGTAGAATAAGTTGGTGCCTCTTGTTAATATATTTATTTCAACATATTTTGTATTCTAATGACCATATTATCTCTATCTATTAATCCAAACATTTCAAGGTTGTCATAGCTATTCAAATGAAATCCAAATGTTCTTGAAGAAGTAGAAACATTCATTTTTATCAATTTTATTTTACTGGGTATAAATTTATTGCAATTAATTTTAGCATGATAGAGAATTATCACTTATCCATTCCATACTTCCAGTTAGAATTGAATGACATCTTCAATTTCATCCTTATCATAGGCAAGGATTATTAAAATTGGAGATGATTCTTGTCCAGATATACTTTAAAAAAATAAATATACTCATGCATATTTATCAGACTAAACAACTCAAAATACCAATCAACAAGAAGAATTTTATCACAACCATAAAATGTAATATGGTGATGTGGAAGTAATTTTAGTTTTATTATTTTAAATGGTACTATTTTCAAAATTTATTAGACTGAGACCTTCTTCTACATTTAAGTGTAGGAATTTATTTATCACTTGAAGACAATTTACAAATCCATTGAAATGATTTAATTATTGATCTTTTGTAAAATCCAAGCTACATATTGTATCACTTACAAAATTATTTTTGATTAACTAGTGATTATTTATTACCAACAAATGTGAATTCTAATAAATAATACAAAATACATATTAAACCTTCATAATATATGCACTAACTCAAATATATACTAAAAATCTATGACCAAACCAAAAATAATCATGTGGAAGGTATCTCCTAGGATATACCTTGAATATCCCATTAAATTTATAACAAGTCCAACTAAGGAATATCATATCCAATGGAGGACTAAGAAAAAGAAAGTGGAGATAATTTTAAATTTAGGTATCATTTGTGTAAAGGATTATAATTAAATAACAACACCAACTAATATAAAATGAGAATTAATGGAATATACAAACATTTATTTTCAATGAAAAAGAAGAGTGGGAAGTATGTTTCAAATATTAAATATAAGGGGTATAAGGTGAGGTGTTTAAACATTATACAAATGTGGATTATCTACAATCCAAATCTTCATCACTATTTCAAAATGATAAGCCAACCTCAATGTGTGAGAGGAGGTATCAACACTTATAATGATAAAAGATATGATGTATAGATCTTGAAGTATGATGCATATAAATCAACACCAAATCATTATATATAATAAAAACCATGGGAATATATA
The DNA here is from genome assembly GCA_037957365.1 of Torreya grandis. Classification (NCBI taxonomy): domain Eukaryota; kingdom Viridiplantae; phylum Streptophyta; class Pinopsida; order Cupressales; family Taxaceae; genus Torreya; species Torreya grandis. The sequence continues at coordinate 1,002,131 of JARHVA010005759.1, forward strand.
AGCCATTTCAATCAATAAATGCCTAACATTTGACAAAAAGAGCCAAAAGGATGAATGTATTACAATGTTTGTTGACTTGGATAAATTTATGAAAATTTTCATAACCACTACCAAGACCTAGGAAGATGAACACCAAAAAACAAAAAAATGTTAAAACTCTTCATATATCATAATTTTAAAGAAAGTTGTCTCAAAAAACCACTATATGAGGTTTATTATACCTAGAGTAGGTGAAATAAACCTTGGGGAAGTTGCCTCACCCATTCTTTGTAGGAGTGGGTGGGAAATATTTATTTCAAGAGAGGCTTGAAATGGAATAAAACTATTAGAAATAGAATAAAGTTGATTTTTGTATCAAAATTCCCATAAATATGTGCCTTTAAGGTATCTCCTAGGACATACCTTCAAACAATCACAAGAGTTAATTTTTCTATCAAGGTATTGTTGACCATTTTGGACATAAGTTAAAATAGGTCAACCCCCTATAGTTAAAAACTTGTATAGGGATCTATTAGGACCTTATAATTTGTGTCATAATAATATATATATGGGTCATTTAATATTTCATTACCTTTATTACATCAATTTTAGCCACTTATGTCAGTTATAATCACATAGGGTCATATTTGAGCCATTAATGAAGGTTGTATGGTTTTCCTTGGTATAAAAGTGTTTCAAATTGTTCTTTAATGTCACTAATATAATATTATTTTCATTAATGTAATTTATAACTAAAATTTTGTAGGATCTTAAGTCAGATCAAGAAAATAGTTAGAAAAGAGGAGGTTCCGAAGTTGTGCGGCATATGTAAGTGTTTTGTCATGTGTGGAAGGTTGTAAATTGAGTTATAAGCTTATGTGAGTCCACTTAAACATTTTATATGATTTTTAATTCTTAAAATTTGCCTAAAACCATTTCAATTCTCCATCACTTCCCTAATTATGTAGAAATGATAAACATGTATTCTCATGGTACATTCAATAGGAGAGGAATTAGGTCAAATGTCTTTAAGGGGTGTTAGTAAACTTGGTATAATTCATATTTATGATAAAATTTGTAAGATTATTTTCTCATTAATTATGAAAAATTATTTATAAGTTGACTTCTCCTTTCTACATGATTATTCCCACACCCTATAGGTTTCTCTTTTGTTTACCTAGTTCGATACAAACCAGTGGTTGTAATTGGTTATGAAGAATGTGAATAATATTATCATATGGTTATTGAATTGGTTTCAACTTGTGTTGAGAGAGGTATAGGAATAACACCCCACATTTATAATGAGAAACTCCATTTAGGTGGCAGATCAAGGTTCACCTATTGCAGTGTCATTCTCATGCAAATGCCTTTAGAAAAAGTGGGGACATGATGCTTCTAATATCATGTTTCATGATGGTCATATATTATTTAAAGTATTTACATCTCAATAATTTTGTATGTGAGGATTAAACTACCCAAAACACTCACATATTCAACTTTATATATGACTATCATACATAGTAAGGGGGTAGAGAACCTTGCACAACCATGGCAATGTGATGAAAGGTTTTCAAGGTAATAATAAATCTCCTAAGGTGAGAATAAATTGATGAAGACATATAAAGTAGTTTGATATTTTTCGAGGTCAAAAAAAAATACATAAATATAGTTATGCCTTGTATGCTATTTTTATACACCTACAAACATCTTAACACATGGGTGAATAATTGATATGAGGTGTCTAAAGTTTGTTTGCATATTCATTAAGGTCTTGAAAGATGGAGAGAACCATTATGATCATGGTGGAGAAATGGGATGGTAAACAATATTTAATCCATGATCATAGGTATATAATATATATTTAAGGATTCATTACCTTAAAAACTTTGAAACAGGGACATTGCAATACTTTTTATCCTCTCATTATAGAGCATATTGAAGTAAAAACTTATCTAAATATTGTCATGATGGAACCTTAAAATAAAGGTTATGATTGGATAGGAAATTTTGGTTGTTTGTACATGTAATTAGGGTGTAATTATGTCTGTATGTCAATTATTATTTCATTTTATAATGATAGTATTCTCTGTAGTGAGTTGAGTTCAAATAGCTTTACAAAATTGTGAGACCAAATGGAAGCATAACTAGCAGACAAGTTAGACCCATTTGAATGAGGGTAACACTAATATCTATAATAAAATTCAATGGAGTTTAAATTTAGTATTTTTACCTATATTACCTCTTGTATAGATCCATTTTGTCCCAATAAGGTACACCAATAGACTAACCAAAGAAGGATGACATTTTAGAACGTAATAGTTGAGTGGTATTTTTAAGCTCTATGCATGATATGAGTATATTTCACATATTTAATGATAAAAAAGGATTTCAAGAAAACCTAAAAATTAAATTAACTATGCATAACATCATATATGGGTCTTTTTCTCTAAGAAAGGCCACTTATAGTTTGACTGTAGTGTGATATTACACTAACATATGGTAGTTTGGTTTTGTCACAAGTATTAAACATGGAGTGAGTTAAAATGATTTATAATTAAAATTTAAGACTTAAATGGCGTATTAATTCATTATACACAAGTCCTAGGATAAAATTTTCACCTACATGAATGTCTTTTTCTGAGTAAGCACACAATCACAATAGCTAGCCTAGTCAAGTGGAGGTGAGTGCACTTTGAGTTAGCAAAGAAGGTTAGGTGATATATATGATGAGAATAAATTAAAAATTATAATTACCATGTGAAATTATTCACATGATAATTAAATAGAGAATGAAGGGTTCTAAATTAAACCTACAGTCGTGCTTACATACCCTACACATTTAGTGAGTTTAGAAGTTTACATTGGAGTTTTTGAGGTTTAGAGGTGTCAAGAGTATGATTAAAACCTAAGGTTTTGTGTGTAAGGTACCCATGACCTATTAAATATCCTAATATCATTTTTTTTGAGGCACTAGGGTAAGTTCCCTCTATTCTATCTCAGATAGAGGGCACTCTAAGAAATATACATCCTATACGCTCAATATGAAAAGGTTAGGAGATGAGTTGAGGAATATGGAAACCTTGAATAAATATGTATGGAGTTGAGATAAAAATTAATAATCACATATTTGGGATGTTATTTTTAAGGTAGTATGCAAATAAGGTTTGAGGCCCTAAATGTAGACTAGGTCTATTAGGCCCAAATCAGGCATAAAGCCTAATAAGGTCTCAATACCACCTTGAGGACCAACTAAGAATTAAAATTCATTTATAACCTTAATTATAAGGTAATAGAGTTTTTATAACCATTTTTATGTAAAGGGGGTCATAGATAAGTAATTTATTGGCTTATAAACATTACAGGGTGCATATAATGTAGGGAAGAGCTCAATAAGGCATTTTAAGGAAATCATATCTATATGAACATAAAAAATGGGGACCTAAAGAGTTGGGAAATATTTAATAGGGTCCTAAAAAATATCATAGTTGAATTTTTTTAAGGATGTAATGTCAAAATTTTATTAATAAATGTTAAATGTTAAGACAACTTAAAACCCTCCAAAACCATTGCTAATAACTTGATGGGAAAGATAAACAAGAGAAGGAATCCAAATGAGTTGTTTTAACTTGAAAATTTATTGGTACTTGTATAATAATTCCCCAAGCTCCTTCCCATCCAGTTGGCTTCTACCTTATTTTTATAAACATGGTACAAAACTAGTTTTCTTAACATATTTTTGTATTTTTAGGTATATAGGAGTCTAAAAGTATGATGATAACTTTTAAACATCAATTGGGACCTAATATAAACCTCCATATCCATTTATTACTTCAGTTGATCGTAGAGATAACTTTTCAAGCACCTTCTCTTCAGGTAGTCTAAACCAACATGGTGAATGGAAGATGATCACCAAGTGAGAAGGTGATAACTCCAATTTGGAGGCATTTTATGGTATGAATAGTGTATTTATGGATCTGAATACTCTTTATAGGTTTAATAATACCCCATGTATTATTTTATTAAACAAATGATGATCATCTTGGTGCCAAATGTGAAGATAGGTCTATATAAGGATGACAATGACTATAGGTAGTGAGAACACTTATCCATATGAAGATCAATGATTAGGGACGCATACAATGAATTTTATAGATTTATCTTAACCCCCTCATCATATTACACATGTGTCAATTATTCCTATTCTATTTTTGAGCACTCAATAGAAGCTAATGATGAAGATAGTTTCATAGAAGTTAGTTGAAGAGTCCTACACCAAATTTTGAGAGTTTTCATGCCTTAGAGGGAATTTTTTACAAATATACCTTAAATTTTATCTTTCACACTCCATTAATATATAAATTTAACTCTATTTTTTAGTCTTACACCTATTATTTTGATTCTTGAACTCTACTTCTCTCTCCTCTCTAACATTTTATAAGTACTAGCCATTTTGGATTTTGTATACTAATTTCACACCATTTATGGTGAAGCCCTACTAGTTTGATGTTTTAATTTGACTTTGAATAATACATGAAATATATTTTTTATTTCATACATCATATTTTCAAAGTGTGTGAAGAGATGTATAGTCAATAGTTATGTGATATTCATCTATCCTTGCTTTATCTTAATCTTTCCATGTTTGATGCAAGTTATTTCTCTCTATCAGGTCATATGAAGTTTTTTCAAGTGTATGGGTATGTTTTCAAGTGTACAAGTATAATTATTATATGAAACTAATTTATGGTTCACCTACCTTGTATTTTATTCATGCATATCTCTTCCATATTGAAATACTAATGTTACAGTATTCTAGGACTTTGAAGCTAGTGTTGTAGGTATTATTTCTTAGTGAAATAATTATAATGATATTGTGGAAATAATTATGGTATATCACCCATTTATAATAGTTTTATTTCATGCATAATTATGTATCTTCTCTAACATTCAATCCATTAGAGTAGGTGATAAACACTTAAAGGTCAATCTAGGGAGCTAGCCCTTAAACCTAGAGGTCTACCTCTACTGTACAAAACTCACAAGCCTAGATGTATTCCAATTTTTCTCATATCTTAGAGTATTTTTTAAAATAATCCTCTAAGGTGAAATATTTGGTGATATTAGGTATCTCCTAAGAGATATCTTAAAGTCACAAGTGAAGTTATTACAAGGGCATTTCAAGACCCTTTAAGGAATCTCTTAGGAAATAAACATCATGGCACCTTGAATAAGTAAGAATCCTATGTGGCATGCCCAATAGGCATAGGTGGTTAATTTAAAATTTAATTAAGGTGATTAATGGTGAAAAAATAGGAATGAATGTAGAAATTTATAACATAGAGCCCCTAAACAAGTTCATCTCATTTTATTAAGTGCTTGAGTGAACATAGCCAACTATAATTTTAAAAGGCCTAACTACTATGAAAATAATTTATTAGGCCACCATTTTAAAAATATTGAATCAAAACAACATCAAAAAATAGGACTATAATATTAATTCAATGTATATAAGGAATCTCCATAACCATCTATGTTTTAATCAAAGACTGTATCGAGTACTTAGATATAGTCTTTGATGTAACTAGGTTCAATAGACTCCATGTCAATTACATAGCTCTATGGGAGGCCATATTAATTTTGATCAATTTGTATTATAAGAGGACATATCAATAGAGGATAAACAACTTGTAGTTCACTTGCTTCCATTCAAACTCTAGGCACTTTACTATGTAGCTTCCAAACCATAAGTCATGCCATGCATCAACTTATTACAACACTTAATCTTTGAAGGTAAGATTATAGATAGTTATTTTATATACTACATAATAAACACCATAATAATTTCCCACATATCTATATATGAATTTATGATTTATTTAATTTTACCCATGTAAGACACAACATTCAATTTACATAATGTAATCACTTGGATGAAAAAATAATGTAAAGGAAGTAGTAGGAAAGTGGATTCTACTAGGCAAGACTTTCACTATTAAGGAACATACCAAGAATCATGTCCCTATTACCCACTTTAGGAGGTAAATTTTTATCAGTATGACATTTATAAACTAACTCTATGGCCACTCAAGCATTTATTTCCTACATTTAGAATGGGTACCTATGTTAGACCTATTCATTACTTTAGAGTGCACCTATGAATTGGGGGAGGTCATCAATTTCCACCTACTTGAATATATTATACACAAGGACAAGAGGCCCTGAGGGGGTAATTTTTATATGATTTCATACCTCTTAGATGCAATCATGAGAACTATTTACCAATATAATGGGGTTTTTTGTAGTCTCAACCATAATTATATCAAGAGTAAAATATGTGACTTATATTCCTTCATTCACATATATGCATACATAAGTAAAATTGATAAAATTATAGAGTACCTATATCCTCTAGTTTAGATGGCCATTCATGGCCAACCTATGGCCAAGACTTCAAGTAGCATTGCCAATACACTTGAAATCTTGGGTAATTATTAGCTCTACCCAAATTATATAGTCATCATGGTTATTGGGCATAGGGTAGACCCTCTTCATCTCCCTAAGTTTGTCCCTAAAAAAGTTTCCAAATAAGATATTTCCTTCTAAATATGGAATGACATAGATGAAGATTTTATAAATAGTAATTAAGGCACATTACATGGCTCCCTATCACTATTGAGATGATGTTGTATACATTTAGGAGACATTTTAGAGTGGCTAAGAATGTAAGGAGTGTTTATTCATTAGCTACTCTACCCCATAGGGATTGTGATCCCCATGGGAGAGTATAATAAAAGACTCACAACCTTGGGAACCAATAGAAACATGAGTTATTAAACCATTAATTCATGTTTTTTAACACTAAATATGATGAGGAAGTAAAGGAAATGGTTGAGACTATAGGCTTAAGTGAATACGTATTGACGGTAATACAAGTAGACCCCTCCATTACAATCAACTAAGCCAAATTTAGGATCCCACCACCTTGGACATGGATGTACTCTAACTTTTAGAGTGGTAGGCCTTACCAATAGACCAAGGTAAAAACCCCCAAAAACCACTTATTATGATGATATCTCAATAAGAATAAGAGAAATTGGTAATTGGAAAAAAAATTCAACAACATGAGGAAGATCTAGATCTAGAATAGATACCAGTTGATGCAAATGAAGAATAAGAACATACACCTCTATTTTATGGATCTAATGTTTAACTAAGGATAGTTAAACATGAACTAACAGAAGATATAATGCAATAAAATGATAACATAATTGGGGAAGAGGATGAGATCATTTTTTTGAACTCTTGTCATGAGAAATAAATGGTGCCTACTATAGCATCCTCAGTATCCACAACATTTACTATGACTCCTCCCTCTCCTCTCCAACTAGTAACTCCTCCATAGGTCAAAAGGACTACACTATGTTATTAAAGAAAGCCCAAGGAAGAGATATCTTATACCTCATCCATGAAGGCAATTAGTAGAGAGGCACAACCTTTAGTTGAAGGTGATCCAAGTTAAGAAGTGGATGAGGAAGAGTTATAAAAAGCTAATGTGATGATCTTGTAAGGATTAAAATCAAAGGCACACCTTAGTAGTGATCAATATGTTGAGGGTACACTCTTCACTGATCAGCTAGACCTTTCTCCTCTTAATTCATTACTAATTTATATTACTATGTGTTCTCTATTTGTTTATACTTTTATTCTCATGCAATCACTCTTTACTAATCTTCTCTTGATTTATCCAACTTCTACTCCTCTAATTTCCATTTTTTATTTTGCAATCACCACCCTTGTAGTATTCATACCTTTAACCATTTTTCCTTCCATCCCATCCACCTTTGATCCCACTATTTTAATTTTCATCTTTTATTCCACATTCACCAACCAACCCATAACCTAATTAGATGCCTCTTTTACCCAACTAAGTTTACCATTATTTTTTTCAGGACTAGTTCAGACCATAGTAGTGGTGGAAACAAAAAGGGCCTCCAAGAATAAACATGTCTATGTTGTGCACCCCATACCATAATTTGGGAACATAGACTAATCTAAAATAATTTATTCCTCATTTACCAATCCATCCATTGAGTAAGAACATGATCCTAAGGAGGATGCACTCATAAAATTTTGAACATTGGATCTATCAAAGTTGACTCTTCTAGATTGTGATAAGGAGTTAGGAGCATTAGATTCTAATTGGCCCAATATAAATATCACCAAACTTCCCACTATAATCTCACTTTTTTATAAAGACACAAACTTGGTGTAAAGGTTCAAGAAGATAAATATTGAATATAATAGTAGTAGGGGCTAATTTTGGAGGAAAGAGAAGAAATTTACTCTCTTTTAAAGAAGTAGGATAGGAAGAAGGGTCAGTCCCCATGCATTAAGGACCTCAATTCCTACATGGAAACCCATACAAAACTAGTGTTGTCTATCCATGAGGGAAGGGAGATAGATAGAAAAGAACTAGAAGAATATTTGGAAACTCTTAGAGAGTAGTAGTAGGTGATATGAGTTCCCTCCAGTATAAAGCAAGATGTAAAAAATGCAAAACTAATATTGTATGACATTTTAGATACAATTCATTCTTTGAGAGTCCAATTTTATCTACATATAAATTCATTAGAAAAATAATTTAAGATTCTCAAATAAGATGAAAACAAATTGAATGAATCAACTATTGAATTTCCAAATCACAAATAAATTTTTTGTTTACCTAGGGATCACTATTTATGATTTTAGGAGTGAGAGCTTCATGAGTTATTAATTCCATAGGGATCCTTTCATCCAATGCATGTTGTTTATCTTTTTTTTTAATATTATTTCAATTAGTTATGCTTTGAAAGGTATGTAACTTCATGGGCATCATATGTGCAATTAAAGGTGTTTTCTTCAATGTTGAGTAATGTTGATGTCCACACACATGGCGGTTCTTGGTCAATTACATAATTAACCATAGTGTCCTACACATTAGAGTTAGGCACCAAATTGAATTCAACATCTATCAAATGAAGGCATGAGAATCTATGTGAATTAATTTCATTATAAGGGAACTCAAAAATAGAATCAAAATTATTGAGGGAATCCAATATACATTTTCTAGTTGCCCCATGGTAAAGATACATACCTGCCTCAAGCATGACATAATATAAAATCTCAATATTGGAGCCTACATGATCAAAGGGGAATAAGTTCAAAATATAATCGTTAAATGAAGATTCTGATAGAGATTCTAATGCAAACTGATAGTCATAAGAGTCATCAATGCCATAATTAGAGATAATATCTTTTTTAAGGCAAATTAATTGATCCTTTGCCTAGGCATATTCTATAGCTACTACAAATGTTGGCAATGTTCCTTTAAATTAACACTTTTTTTCATTATCATTATTTACTTCTTAAATTATCTCATCTAATATATGGATGGAATTAACATGATTCAATTCTCCTAGATTGATGGATTCCTCTTCTTGTTTTTGGTATCTCAATTTATCCTATAAAATTACAATTTCTTCATTGATGGCTGCAATACATTCTTTTACCTCTAATATGATCCAATAATCCTCTCCATTTGGGATATATTATTCCTTGTCTATAGTTCATATATTAAAAGGAAACCCTTAAACTATGTTATGATTTGGTCATAGTAACAAGCTTTCTCTTTGGATGGCTTTTTATAGTTCGTATCCAACATACTTATAGAGAACCTCATAGAACGTGTTAAATTATTTTTTAAAGCATGAGCATCAATATTTGGAATAAATTATACCAGAAAATATTCCTCAAGATCACTCCAAATATTAATATAAATATGTGCCAACTCTTCAAACCAATCATGCATTTCTTCTCCCAACATGAAGGGGAATAACTTATAGATTACATCCTCAAATTTTACATCCTTAACATGAATAGAATATGTGTAAGCAACAAGATGCCATTTAGTAGATCTTGGGTGATTATAATAGAACATAGGAAGGTTTTTAAAAGTGTCATCAAGGAAACCATGTTGATTACATGGGATATCTATGGTTATTTTATCAATCCAATCCATTCTCAAAACAATTAGTATAATCAAAAGGTATTACCCTCCTTCTATCACCAACAAACTATTGATACAGGTTTTATACACACCACAACCATAGCAAGGTAGCCTTTAATGTTTTAGGATATTAATTTTGGTAAATTCAACTATAGGGAGAGAGTTGTAGGTATACAGTCTGTTACAACATGTTGATGGAATAGTTGGTAGGGCTTGCATGTTGTTGATAAGGTTTTTTAGATGGAGGTGTGGTTCCTAAAGGATTGTGAATCTCTTATGTGAATTGGATAGATGATTGGATTATAATATAGAGTGGGTAGGTATCAAAACAAATTCAAAAAATGAGGTAAGGGTAATGAATATAATAAAGCTTCTATGGTTTTTAGAAACTACTCCTCTGCCTAGTCTCTAAAAGGACAAGTTCTCTCAGAACCTATTCCTATTGCTAGTAGCAATTTCACATATACATTCAAACATGACTAAGAATTATAAGGAGATAAATATTAAGGATATTAACAAGACTAAAAAAAATGTTCATCCTTTTAGGATAGATTTTACACACCCTTAATTAGGATATTATGGCTTAGGATAGTGAAGTATCTAAGGCAGTTATTACACACACAAAAAAACTACATCAAAGAAATCACTCATGCACAATCAAAATTATCAATGAATTTGAACCCAATATATTCACCATTCCTTCAAGATATATTTCAAATCTACATATTAGTAAATCAATCAAAATAATAAATAATTCATTCAAAGATTTTGTAGACTAAATATTATTGAAACATACAACCAAATAAATTAATAACTAATTACAAGAAATTGGAAAGAAAATACATAAACACATTCACTGATGATCAAAGATGATGTTTCTCCTATATTCAAAATTATTTGAAAAAAATATAAGTTGGATTAAAACTATTTACAGAGACTTGGGGAGGGGTTGACCTCATCCTCCAAGTTCATGTAAGATCATTTCATGTGATAGTTAGAATATGTAGTTATAATAGTGGTCTAAAACCATATAAGAGTCTACTTATAATTTATCAATTTAAAATATCCTTTACCAAAGCTATGAAGAATGTGCATGTGTGTAAATATAAACTTTATTTTTTATAATTATATCTCAAACTATATACAAACTTTAGAATATGCACAATTTATCAAAATAGTACATTCCTCCTTTTATAGGTTGTGAGAACAACCTATTGATATTTTAGATTAGCCACCTTCAAATGAAACTTTGACATATGAATTAAGGACCAAAATCACTTTACCGATGTTTAAGAACTAGTGGTACGACTATTAGCCATGATTAATCTCAACTATGGGTTTTATACCTACCTATGATTTATATAAAATATGGATCTTCAATTTCATTGTCAAGATTAAGTTATACAGTTCATACTCTAGCTTAACTATGAGACATAATGTCTACTTATATATATAGTTCAATTGTCCCAATATCTAAGTATTCTACCCATAATTCCCTACTTGATTTTGAAATATGACATATGTCAACACTTGATTGAGTATATGATCTTTGAAAATTACACTTAGGACTCATACCATTGATCCTTTACATGATGGAACAAGAGTGTGCCACTTGGTATCTCTATGGGGATTTTATTTGCTTTGAACATTTTTATGCCACTTGGTATCTCTTCATTAGTTTTAGGACCTTTGAAAATTCTATGTTGATCTTATACTATTGATCCTTATGTAATGGTTTAATGTGGTTCATTAGATTTGTATACTTGGCTCTCATGATGGTGACACTTTCCATTCTTGTTGAGCTTTGATGTTTTAACTCACTCTTGCATCATTTGATCAAATAGGCCCAATTAGATGTAAGTCATAGGATCTTAGCTTAGACATTTTGACTTATACTTTGATCACATGGGTATACCACTTAGAAACTCTCTATTTAATCTAAGACCTTTGATAAGTCCCCATAGATATCATATCATTAGATCAACTATATGGATCAACATGGACCATCAATTTGTTAGGTCAAATTTTGAATCCAAATAAGTAATTTATGAGGTTATATTTGATGTTTGTGAAACCCTTAAATGATTTTCTAATGACCTTAGACTAACATCCACATGACTATCAAATTTAATTCCATAAATTAGTCATTACCAAGGTTAAATTTAACCTTTGGATGATTTCCAAATGGCCTCCTCATGACTTTCAACTGGCATCCACATGACTACAAAATTTAATCTGGTAAGTTTGACATGTTATTGAGGTTAAATTTAATGTTTGTATGATTATCAAATGATGTACTCATGACCATGAATTGATGTTTACACAAATATCAAATTTAATCTCATCAACTTAACATGTGTCATTTCTTTGGGATTCATTTTTATTATAAATATAAGCAAAATATGACATCATAATAATTTGGGAAATAAGTATAAAGGACCTTGTATGAATATTCTAGTTTAAGATCTTATTATTAGTAAAATATGATTTGGACCTGGGCTAAGAATATATACAAAATACTACATTTTAATCTTGATGGCCTATCATAGAAAAATATGATTAGGACCCTTGACTAAAATTTTAAATTAAGCTCAAGATATAATGAAAATTTTATCTAAGTAAGGGTGCTACTTGGTAGTATGGTATTGGTTTAAGGTAAATTATTTTGGGATAATTGTTTTGGGAGAATTGTCATAGGATTTTTATTTGTAGGACCCTAATTTTGTGAGATAAAATGTTTGAGACACAAAGTCTGAAGGATTTATGTTGAGGGAATTGTTTTAGACAAAATTTACATAACACTTCTCCTGAAGACTCAATTCTCTTAGACAAAATGCCTAAAGGAAAGATTGAAGGGATAGTCTCAAAAGATCTGTAGGGCATGATGTTTCAAAAAATTGTTTGAAGGTAGGTGTGGAAGGGAAAAATATCTTGAAAAAAATGTTTGAAAAAATTTCCTGAACGATAAACTCTTGGGATAAAAGTCCTGAAAGGTTGATGTGAAGGAAAAAAGGGCCCAAATGAAAAGTCCTAAAGGGCAAGTTTTGGAGGGGAAAGTGCCCAAGAAAAAGTTCTAAAAGGTAACTAGCCACTTTAAAAGGGGCCAAAGGGTAATTTTTAAAATGTCTAAAGGGTCAGTTTAGAAATTCTAAAGGGAATTTTCCCATGGGGGAATTGTTTCAAGATTTTTTCATCAGACAAAATGTCTAAGACATAAAGTTCAAAGGAATTGGCCTAGGATAAAAGTTCTGAAGGATAGGCTCATAGGGAAAAAATGATTGAGACAAAATTTTCAAAGGGCATATTAAAAAGGGATGAAGGATCTAATTCATGGTGAAAATTACTAAAGGATATATTTCATATGGTACATTTTGTTAGGAAAGGGCCTAGGACAAAATTTCTGAAGGGTAGGTTACACAAATCCCGAAGGGTATGTTTATTTCCTTGGAGGAAATGTCATGAAAAAAATATCCAAAGGTTCAAAAAAAGGTAAAGGTGTGGGATAAAGGTCCTAAAGGGTAAGTGCAGAGGGGTTGAATGGAAATTGCAAAAGTCTCAAAGGAATTCTATCAAGAAAATTGGATAAAATCAAAAGGTTGAAGGACATATTGCACAAAGCCCAAAGGGTAGGTTGATAAGGCAAAAGGGCATTTAAAAGTTTTGAAGGGTGATTCCAAAATGTCAAAGGTCCATTCTAAAATGACAAAGGGTAATTTATATCTATTAGCAATATGAAGGGTCTACTTTGTAGGGAATTCATCCATGATAAAAGTCTTGAATGATCTACTTTGTAAAGGATGAAGGGTAATCTCAAAAAGGCTGAAGGGCAAAGTTTAGAAAGCTTGAAGGAATATGTGTCCTTAATAAAACATTTGAAGGATAAATTTGATATCAAAAAGGCCCATGATGAATTTATTGAAGGGTTTGTCTATAGGTAATTAGGTGTAGTATTCATATTATTCAAAAACCAAATTTCATCAGTCAAAGGACCTAGAGATTTAATTCCTTCATGGGAATTATTTCAAAAAAAATGTACACAACAATTTCTCTAACATAGATAGGTCTATGACAAAAGTCCTGAAATAATAAATCCAAAGAGGATAGAAAAGTTATCCAATGAAAACATAAGTCTATAAGAATTATCTCATAGTAACAAACCTGATATAAAAAAAGATTTACTCTGTGGAAACACAATACCAATGCCATCTTTTCAAAGTATAAAAGGCCAAATCATGATTTTTTCTCAAAATTTACATAAACACATAGAAAAGTGGTTCAAAGTCAAGGTCATAGTCTAAAAAAAGTGGGTCCAAATTTCCCTATGGTAAAAGGGGGGTGTTGGTTACAACAAATATATTTATTTCTAGCACTTGTATTTAGATGTTTATTGTATGTGCTATGGGAAATATATGAGTTATGGTTTCTTTTCTAGAATTATGTAGAACACATGCATGGTTAAAAAAAAAGAAAAAAGGACTTGGTAAAATTTAATAAATAAAAAATGTACTACATATTATTTCACATTGGGAAATGTGTAATAACAAGAAAATTACAAAGTATAAAGAACCAAAAGGATGGTAAAAAATATGGTAAAAAGTTTGTTTTTAAACCATAAATTACCACTAAATTAAAATAAATAAAATCACATTGGGAATTTTGAAAGTAATGTAATAAAGTGTAAAGCATGTGAAATAAAAAATGGTGTAATAATAAATCAATTAAGTTATTCAATCATAATAAATAATGTTTGGAATCATAAGAGAAAAACAAAATTGGAAAAATTTGGTCTTAAATGTATCACACTGATTCAGGTTGGGAATTATGAAAAATTCAAGAAATGGCTGGATTATTACATGCAATTGGAAAAAATGTATAAAATTGAAACATAAATGAATTAAACATAAAACATACTAAATCAAGCTGGTAATTATGTCAATGATGTGTAACTTCATAATCGATCACATCTTATCTCAAATTTGACACATGTAATTTTAAGTCTGACTTGGATTATTGAAGCATTTTGTGAGGAAGGATAGGTCCTATCCATGGTCTTATATTGTAGCTCATAAAGGGAACACCAAAAAGGTGGAATAAATGGGAAAATATAGTAATAAGTGATGTTGGTAATAGGAATTTGAAATTGTGGTAATTTATTAGGAAGGCTAAGTCCTATCCATGGTATTAAAATACAACTCACAAATGGAATTCCTAGGGGAGTGATTAGTGAATAGAAATATATTTCTCAAGAATAAATATGAGGAATTTTGGGAGTGAAAAATTGAATGTAAAAATGATAACTTAGGAATCTTATGAGAAGATGTTAGGAGACAAGAGGCATACTAAGGACATGAGAAGACACTAAGTGACTAGTGACCATCATTATACAAACCTATTTGTTATAGACAAAAAGTTGTGTAGCTAAATAAGTGTGATACTAAGATCAAATAATAAAGGTATATTTGTAAAGTAAAATTAAAATGGACCTACCTTCCCATGATTTTTTCCCCATTCTTTAGGACCCCTTATAGACTCATCAGTCTACTACAAAGATTGGGTGCTTAAATGAGAAAGTAGGTAGCACTAAAAGATTTTTTTAATCTTCCTTTTCTAATATATTAGCCTACCACATCCCAATGGATATTATGTATATTATGAGGGAAAAAATGGAGTTTTATATTCATATATAATAAGGATATGTAATTTGAATCATGTCTTTTAGTGTGATTGGACTTTTAAAAAAACTAGAATGTTTTTGCCTTTTGTTATCATTGTTTTCTATTAAATGATTTTGGGTTTTGAATGTTTTTAAGGATTTTCAAGATTCCTCCTCCATATATATTTTTAATGACCAATTATAAGAGATAAATTGATACACACGAATGAGTTGTAGGCTTAGGCTAAAAGATGCTAAGTGACCAAAGACAAGAATAACTAGAACATTTAGGCTTAATTATGAACCAACATGTGATCTCAAGTCTCAACCATGTATATGATTAGTGTGTGAAAAGGTAATAAATGGAAAAAGGAAATCCAAAAGGGATTGGTGAAAGGAGAGTATAATGAGATTAATTTTTTGCTAACTAATCACATGGTAAAGAAGGAATGATAAAAGGAAATCAGATTTGTATAACCAAGTTACAATGAGAATTATCCATCTATATAGAGATAATAAAAAAAATAACTATGAAGGGAAAACAAAGAATCTTTTAAGAAAGAAAGGAAGAGAAAGCAATGATAAATAAGACATCTATATGCAAACATAAATGATTATATAATCAATATAGAGTGTAGGAGTAAAGTCACCATGTAAGATAGATAAGAATTTGACACAATGTTAATTGATATAAAAAATAGATAAAGATAATATTGGAGCACACATCCAATCCAAATTAAAATGTAAAGAACACCATTCATGTTTTAATAAATACTGATAGATTTTCCCACACATATTATACATAAAATATGATAGATATTTATGAAGTTGGAGGTGAACAACTACTAATGTCGCATCTATCTTCAGTGAAAATAGGGAAAATACTTCACATCTAATCTCCTCAATATAAAATGTAGGAATACTAGATTGATTATTTTTATGAGGGATATTAGGTAAGAGATGCTCAGAAGAATGTATCATAGTGGACTCTATGGGAGATGAAAGAATGAATGGTGGGGAAGGATATAAAAGTAAGGGAATCATATGTAGAGAAGGATCGATATTTGAGGGAAGGTATATAGGTGAAGTAATCATAGGTAAAGAAATAAGAGGTGAAAAAGGGACCATAAGAAGGGATGCAACCAAAACAGGTAGAACCATAAGAGAAGAATGGGGAGCCTTCTTGTAGAATGACCTATGAGAGGAATGAAATAAGGGAAGGGAATAGTTATAAGGTGTTATTTAAGGTTTTATTGATTAAAGGATATTATAATGATCGATGTGATGGGTACCACATTGGTTTAAAAAATAATACACCTTTCCATACTTAGGCATATACTGAGGTAGTACCTTCAGGGGAGGTATGGCTTTGTTTGAAGACTGAGAGGTAGAAGGACACACAGTATCAATATATTGTTTCAATTTACAATAATTCATTCTACATATTATACTTATTAAGATGTTATAGGATAGAGTAAATTTAAATTTTATCACCTTCACTTGAATGGTGACATGTGGGATGGTAATAGGAAGCCACACATAACCTAAAAGAGGCATTTGCCTTCGATTATATCCTTGACATGTAATATGTGTGTATTTGGGAATGAATTTATAATATATAAGGGTCTTGATAAAATTGAGAGATATAACACAAGTGCTTGAACCCTAGTTAATCAAGGCATGCTTGACTTGGATATCTTTGGACACTAATGGATAGAGGAGGATCATCTACACAAAGTAGAATCTTATCAAGAATCATAAAAGTGATAAGAAATTTAAAAAAAAGATAAGTATCCATTTTTTCATCAACATGGATGTACATGGCCTCATATTATTGCATTATGTTATCCTTAGATCCAGATAAGGTTGCTTTGCATCTTGCTAAATGATGAGGGATGTTCATTTCAAACAAGAGTTACATAACATGGTTTCAATGACATGAAGAAGTCATCATAATATCAAGTAATGGAATTTTGGATGGGAATTAGTGAGTTCCATAATGGGATCCACCTTATCATAACCTAGAAGAAGGATGTTATAAATAGGTGCATAGTGTTGAAGGAGGTCTTTAGAAGGAGGAAATGAATTGTATTAGAATTTGTGTTGATAAGAAGGAGAAGGTTTAGAATAATTTTGTAAATTATGTTATGAATATGAAGCAATTGGTTCATGTTGTTTTTTAGAATCGGTAGAAGATCTGTTGATAGAAGCTAGATTATCATTAGTGTTTGGTAAAGATGATGGAGGGATGGTATAAAATTAATGGGAAGTATTATCCAAAGGAGGAGTGGGAATTAGATCATCAAAATTTATGAGGTCATCTTGTCCCAAATTACTTAAGTGAGTTGGATAATAATTTTGGATAACATGAAATGTTTGAGATAATGGAGGAGTGTACATAGGCTAAGGATCACTACAAGCAAACACACTTCACATATTAGTCATATTAACCACATCCATGTTAGGAGCATGGTCAATAATACTATTTACATTATTGGTGGAAGGTATGGGCTTGTTTTGATTTTCTTGATTAGGTTGGTGATTAGGAAGAGGGAATTTATAAATAGCTAAATGAACATTATCTTGATTCAAGGATTGATACTTAATATTAGTTTCATGAGCCTTAAAAAAATGTAATAGGCTTGTTAACACTTTGAAATGATTTAATCATGATAAAAAAAATAGGACCAAGAAGACAATCCATATATAAATTATGAATATAGATAAAGGTCTCATGATAATGACCCCAAATATCATGAAACCAATAAAACTTATTAGGGTCATACAAAGATTTCATAAGATAGGTGGGATCAAGTTCTCATGGTAAAGGCCTAGGTAGATATTTTAGTAATCTAGCTAAGGATAGGAGTTTGTAAATATTAATGTTATTAGGTGAAGATAAATGAGGACTGGTGAATTTTTGAGAAGGGGGAGCTGGTTTCAAAGTTTGGTTAGGAGCAACAACTTAAATAGTGTGAGTGGTGTCATAAGAGTCTATGACACCATCATTTATAGCATTATGATTTTTGTTTTTAAGTAATATACAATAAATAGTAGAAGGTTAGGGTGGCTCAAATTGACACATAAGGATATCTTGAATGTTTTCTTGGTTAATGGCCTCTTCCAAGGTACTTGAAGAGAGAGTGTAGACCCAATATCGTAACTTGGGAAAAAGATCATTGGTAAAGAGATGGAAAATATTATCATTGGCCATGTGGTGTTTACATTTGTTGGACAATGATTTCGAAATTTAAAAAAAATCTTGGGTAGTTTAATTTTCAAGTTGTTTAGAATTTGTAAAGTGGGCCAAAGTATTCTCAAGAAGATTAATAGTTTGGAACTCTTGAACTAGAGCATTTACTAAATCTTCGAAACTAGTAATAGAATGAGGTTTAAATTGGTTATACCAATCTAAAGCATCACTCGTGAGGGTTTTGGCTAGGAGCTTGGTCAATAAAAGTTTTCAATTTGACCCAATTATTATAAATCTTTCCAAATGTTTTTAGATGAAGGGTAGGATTATTTGATCGATTATAAAAATTGGTAGGGGTGATACCTCCTAGATAAATATTAGCTATTTGAGTGGTAAGATGATCATTTTGAAGATGCTTAATGGTTTTTTTGAGCAAACAAGGTTAAATGATGAGATGGCCTTGTGAATATCAAAGAGGAGGTGGGGAACATTTTGATTATGAATGCCCCAATATGTTTTTTGAGAATGAGTTTGAAGATGGAGAAGGTGATTTTGCATTCTCATCATTTCATTTATATTATGAGCTTGAAAAGTATTCATTTGATTAAGTATTTGTAACAAGATTTGGTGGTTTAATTGGTATTTTTAGAATTATTTGAATCATTAAATATGGTATTAGTGGCTTGGGTACCAATATTGGTGTTGGTAGGATATTGAGAGGAATTGTTGTAATATGAGGCATTAGTGGCAAATATTGCTTGCTTGTGTGGCAAAAAATGGACTAGTGAAGGGATGAGATGAATAAGCATTAGAAACATGATTACCTTGGGTATCAAATGATGCACTAGTGGAAGGGTTAATAATAATTGGTGTTATTGGAGATCCTAAGTATGGAAGTAGAATAAGTTAAAGAATAAGAATTCATGGTATGAGAAGGGGTCATAATATAGGGAAGAGGCTAAGAATAAAAAAATTAGTACCTCCAAATACATTTTATAATGTGGGAGAAATTTAATGAGGCTCTTAAACTTGACCACTAATCATGAGGTGGTAAATTTAAAAATAATCCTTTTATCGATGTTAAGGAAATTCAAAGATAAAGAAGAAAATTTTACCGGTATACTCTAATTCAAGCTGATCTTCTAATGAGAAGAGAAGATTATGTAGTGAAGAGGAATGATGAGGGGTCCCATAGTTCATTGTGTGAATGGATATATTAACATTAATCTCATCTAAGAGAGGATCCCTACTCTACTTATGGGAGACCTATGAGGGTTAGTAATACTCATAATGTCTACTGAATGCAACTTAGTGTTATCTTTAAACATAAGGTTCATAATGAAGAAGAAACATTAAATAAGGTAAGAGAGATGAAAAAAAAGGAGATATCAAGTGATAAAAATATTACAAAGTTGATTGGGTCAACCTAGTATAGAAAATAGGGTCTTAAAACTATATAGAGTCGACTAGGTAGACATATTACATCAAGAAGAGGTAGAAAATGTGTACAAGGTTGACCTAGTATAGTAGTCAGGGAAAAATAGATATACTATATGAGACTATGTTGATATAACTGACTATGTATTGAAACTAGAATAATTTTTCAAATACTAATGAGTTTAAAAAATTAAATGAAACACACAATCAATTGGATAAATGAGGTTCATCCAATTGAAGCACACACCACAAAACCTTACACCAATGCTGGCCAATGCAAGTTTTTGAAATATGACACAATTGATCAAAGTGAAAGTAATCAAATTGTAAATTAGAAACAAAGTAGTCAACTTGAATGTTGTTAGATTATTGGATTATAATTTTAGATGTTATATGAAGTTGAATGTAAGTAAGCAAATAGAAAACAATCTAAAGATGGTTTCAGGAAGTTTGGGCTAAAAGGGATATATATTAGCAATGGTATTAGTTTAGAATTGGGGCCTACCCCCTCACTTCACACACTATAATAATAAGGGTTTTGATTGCTTAACCAAAATATACCATTAATCATGTGTTTATACTTGGCTATAAAACCAAGTCATCTTCCCCCTCGGTGATGAAATCTAAGTTAGGTAGGCCTTAGGTAAGCAATTATTAAAATGGATTTTAATATTTTGTGATTTGATAATTTGTACATAAAAGAGAAAATAGTGAAACTAAATGGTATATTTTAAACCACTTAATTAGACTATCTGATATATTATAAGCATGCAAGGAATAAGAAATGAAAGTGTGAGCTAATTACTAATATATAAGGTTTAACTCCAATTTTAAAACATAGTATAGTTTTGATTCAATTGATAGTGTATGTAAATAGTATAGAATAAGGTCAATAGTGTCACCTCTTACTTTAGGAGAAAATGTATGAAAATGAACTATGTCAACAAAGTTGACCTAGATTTCTAAATAGAATATAGAATACAAAACTACATCTATGGGGTTGACCTAGTTGACTATATAAGGGAAATTTTAAAAAATAAAAACTATGAAAATAGAACACTAAAAAATATTTGAATGATAATGAATGATATTAAATAACCTTGGTGGGTTAGAAGATGTAGAGAAAAATAATATTATTGTTGAAGTACCATGATTTATACTTTTAAATTATGCTAGCCATGTTGACTGGGTTGACCTAGCTTTATAGAAACCTATTGTTGATAGCCTAAAAATGTACAAGGTGGACTAGGTCAACCTAGTATGCTAAAATAGATTTATAAAAGTTTGAAAACCTATAATATGATGATTTGGTCAACTTAGTAGCCTATATGTGAATAATAACCCACATAGGCAAAACATAGTCATATTGATGTGACTTTATGTTAAACATATTCATAGTATTTAGTATTGTGTTGATATAATAGACACAACATAACAAATATATGAAAAATAAATTGATAAAATAATGAATTAAGTGAAACAAAACCTCTAAGTGTTAGATTCATGTCAAGTTCACTAGAATGTATTCAATAAAAAATGCATCATGTCTATAAATAAATCATAACTTAGAAAACATAGATCAAACCATACACTTCCATTTGGGGACACATTTATTATGTTATAATATGAGTAATATGGGGATCCACTAGACCAAATTATGGGATCTCTTATTGTAATACACTATGCTAGGGATAGTTCCAAACACTGCAATCAAGCACAATAATATAATAAAACTAAGGGAGTATTGTCTTTTAAAATCTCACTAAAATAATAAAAAGTAAAATAAAAGTATAATCTAGTGCTCACCAAAGCTTATGGCACAAAATTGGGGTTAGAAAAAATAAAAGTAAACTTACATAGAAGACATATACTCAAGTCAATGTATAAAAAATTATAATGCATGAAAGAGAGGTAAAAATGCATATCTATCTATTATTACAAAGGAGGAACAAATTTAGGAATACTTACCTTTGAAGACAAACTCACATAGCCTTAATCTCTCCCTTGGACAAGGTGATTTACAAGAGGTTGTTGTGGTATGTAAGGATGACAAATACAAATAATATCTATGATACATAACCTATCTATGCATCTAAAATACTTCTACATAAGACAATATTATTATCTCTAAAGAAATCATGAAACCCTAAGCTTTTTCCTCAAGTATAATGGTCAATAAGTAGAAGTGCAATAACTCTTAATTCTTCTTCTCTTATTGAAATAATGGTGAAATGAACTTATATATAGGTGTATTTGAACCTAAACCCTTACAAAAATATTGGCCAATAAGGTCGACCTAGTCAACGTAGCACAGTTTTAGATAATTATTAACTAGGTCATGAGTTTGGTTAGTCAAAGTCCAAAGTAGTTCCTAAGTGAAATTTTTTTGAAACCTGGGTTGAAAAGGGTCAACCTAGTAGATATAGTATATCCAACTAAAAAAGAGGATTAAGGTGAATAATATGATGATAAAATGAATAAAATGACTAGAGAGGGTTCAATAAAGAAGAACAAGATTAGGGATAATGTTTTCAAGACACAAATGTGTAGATAACAAGTGGTAAAAGGGACAATAATCCTATAAAGCACCAACAGTCTACCCATCCCTTTCCTGGTGCACCCCTTAAGGCATGCACTAAGAGATATTGAGACTTAATGGGTTATTACAAGATATAGAGTGTTAGTGATAAATACTTTTTTAAAAATATTATGTGTATATAGTTATAAATGTAAAGTTTATTAATGGGATTAGTTACCTTAGTTTCCCCAAAAGAGGATTTACTCTCACAAAGTGACATCTAGTGGTGAAAATTGATGAGGTTTGAGGTATCCTAATGTTTTCCTTATTATAGATTATACCTAGTAGTAACACATGAAAAAAAATATGAGATTTACATGTCAAGATAAGGTGATGTTTGAGTTGTTTCAAAAAAGTCAAATTTTCATTGAAAACACTTAGTGAAAGATACAGTGTATTGAGCCAAATTAAACTTGGGACAATAGTGACCTATAGTAAGAGATGAGAGCTAGACTCAAGGAAATATAAAATATCATAAAATGAGATATATTCCTATGAAACACAATTAAAACAATAGTTAAAGGGTTTAATCACAATTCTCATACATATGGACATCCATAAGAGTCTTAATTTCCCAAATATGCATACCTATAGGTGAGACAGTCAGTACATATAATAGACTAGTCTATACTAGTGTAGGATGTAACTTTGAAAGGGATAATATGGATAACCATGTTTAATTAATTCTAAAACTTGTCTAACACATTTTAATGATATTCTCAAACACAAGGATATAGATCAAAGATTGGGTTTTGAACTTCATACTCAGTCATCTAAAACCTTGTTCACAGTCTGCATGCCTAGAAACCAATTTTAAGAATTTGAGGTGATGAAGGATCTTGGAGCATGAACAATCCTTGAATTTTTTTTGGAGGATCCTCATGATTAAATAAATCTCTCCATTGTATTACTTTGGCTATACAAGTAGGGGAGATAATCTTTGCTCTGTCATAGACATGAGGCACTCCAATAGTAACATAACCTATAGACCTCATATGTGAATGATAAGAGTTTGAGATGATAGTTTAATAGTGAATAAATAACTATTAAAAATGTTTTATTGAAGGTAAAAATATGTTCATAAGTACCTACATTCAATGGAAACTCTCACATGTGGTCATAAGCTCAAATACATAGTCTACGTCTAGTAGGCCAATAACTAGGCATAAACCATCATGGCCTTTTACTTGATTTATATTACTACATGAACTTAAAAATAAGTTTTATAATCTTTAAAGGAGAGTATAATACTTTTAGGAATCAATGGTTTGTATTTAAAAACATATATATGGTCATTTTGGCCCAACTTTCTCTCAAGCCTACCTATAATGCATTACAAGAGCTCGAGATTAAATTTATTTTGCTCATATCCATAGAGATTGTGTGAATTTTTCCTAAATAACTTATGGATATATAAGGAGGGTACTATTCTCAAAAAAATCTGTAATTATTTCTAATGTTGGACATCTAACCTTTGTGAATCATCACTACGAACCAGAACCACCAAAAACCCTCTCAAGAACCTAATGGAGAATAAATGAATGGGAATGAATATAAAAGTGGTAATTTAACCTGAAAGATGATTTTTACTTGTGTGATACTCTATAAGGCTCATTTTTATTTAATTATTCCATATTGTCACTTGTACAGACATGCCTAATTCCAAGTTTTCTATAAGTCTTGATATGTTTCATAGGTATAAAGGGGGATTGATGAAGGAATATCACTTTTTAAGATGTTTGGATAGTTTTAATAACTACTTATACTCAATTTTCACCTTGTTTTTACATTAAAATCCCTTTTCTAATCTATTCATTGTAGGCAGTCCTAAATAATATAGTGGTAAGAAATGTGATTATTAAGATTAAATGTGAGAAGTGTTATTGTGAGTTTCATTAAATTTAATAGGATAAAATAAATGGAAAATAGGGTCTGATGATTTTTATAACACCAATTAAATTAATTTTATTTTATCAACTTTAATTTAATTAAGCAACAAATGTGAAGGCAAGCCTAGAAGGGCTAGTAAGCAGTTACAAGGTAGTGAGTGACAAGTGGTGTAGAGAATTTCATTAGGTGGAAAGGAATATATGACTATCACATCTTGTTTAAAACATAATAATACATGGAAAATTTATGAGATAATTCTATATTATTTTCAAATAGTCACGTGAATTCCTCATCATAAAGGTAGTTTTAAGAAGGCTAATTGAGATCTCTACACCAACTTGAGGGAAAATGATATACTTAATATGGAAACTTGTTAAAGGGGACTTCATGGTATATTTTAAAATTAATTATCTTAAATTTTAATTATATTTCTTGTTTTTACTCTTTACTTTGTGACCCTTCCACTTCATTATTTCTCTCTCCTCTCATATGCTCTATATATGCAAGCCTTTTTAGTTATGTAAGGGATCCACAATTTGTATGGTGAAGCCCTGATGGTTTGACATATTTATTTACAATTAAATAAATTTATGAATTTTATTTTATATTTATATTATATTTCTTAATTATTTCAATTAGTGTACTTAGATGTTAAGAGATTAATGTCTTCTCTTTGCTTTCATTCTACTCTTGCATGACTTGTTTGAGTGATATATCTACTAATAGGTCTCACAAAGTTAATATGTTTTCTAAGTATGTTTTAAATTTTAAGAGTGATTAATAGTGTCTAATATTATACCTCCTTTTCATCGACATCTAAATATGCATATCAATCTACCTCCATGAAGAAACACTAATGCTACAAGAACATTGAGTTAGTTTTAGTAGTCTTCTTTCTTACTGCAAATGTAAGTGTGTTTGTGGATTTTTATTTAGTGTATCACCTCATTATCATATGTTTATTTTATTCTCACCCCCAATAGTAATTAGTCTAGTGTAGTGTGTGAGCCTAAAAATAAATCAATGGAGTTAGCCCTTTAACCTAGAAGTTTACTTATTCTACAAGCAACCCACAAGTTTAGAGGTAATCCCATGTTATCAAAATGTGAAGATGCATGAGAAACATATCCTAGGATGAAAATTATGGTCACAATATTTCTATCACACCTATTAGGACCAAGGTCCAAAAGAGTGGAAGGCTTTTTTGTGTGTTCTTCCTACTATCAGCTTTTGGAAGCATTCAAGCAAACACCAATGGTGACTTTGAATGCAATCATCTAGTTATAAGTAGCCTAGGTACTTGTTGTAAAATATTTTCTGATCAAGTCTTACATTTCATTTTACTAATTAAGTTGTTATGGATGGATATGTTGGCAATTCCTATTATACACCTCCATATAAACCTTGTTATGATCCATACTAGGTTCTTCCATAACCCTATCAAAGTTGTTGTCAACCTTATGGTCAACCTATTTCCCCTCCATATGAACATCAAGTTTTTAAACATCCTTTTGAAGAAACCTATGAATATGGATATCAAGAAGATAAGCTTAAAGATATCAAAGAGTAAATCCAATCTCTTAATAGGTGGATTCTTTGAGTTAGTCTTCCCCAATAACCATATTCATCCTATCAACCTCCTATTTAACCTTTTCAAGGTCAATACCAGAACCCCTAATCCTCTCTTCCTCCTACTTAAATTGCACCTCAAGATAAATCCTTCTCGGCACTCATGCATGATATGCTAAAATTAGAAAGGTTGATGAATAAATGGGATAAAGAGCTTGATGTAATCCCTAATCATTTCATATAAAAGATGCTAAAAATGATTGAATTATTTATGAATAAGTGTATATTGGTTGAGGAGGAAGCTAACTATTTAATCAATGAAAATTATTATAAAATGTGATACTACATATAATGGTGGGTTGATAAGATTGAAAAGTGGGAAAACCAAGAAGTTGAGAATCAAGTTGTAGCTATTGAAGAGCCTCAAGAAGGTGACCAAGAAAATAAAAAATTGTTTAAAGATAATTTCTCTCCCTCCCATAATCAAGAGTCTTCCTATACCTCAAAATAGTCCTCTCATGGATCTTACCCTCATGAAGATCCAATTCAATCTCAAAAGGATCCTAATCTAATCAAGTTTATAATTTTAAACCAAGTAGTGGAGTCTTGGGAAAATAAGGATGAATAGAGTAATGACCAAGAGATTAATTATAAGAAATTAAACCTTATGTGTGTTCACAAATCATTGCCTTATCCTCAAGAACCTATACCTTATCCATCTTAGAGGTCTATCAAAGAAGAGTTTCAATGTGAAAAGGATGCCTTAATAAAGTTACATATATTGATGAGATTCAAGAATATAATGAGAAGGATGAGGTGGTTGATGAATAAAATGGAATATATATTGCTTAATAGGACCTTCACTCTCTCTTAGAATTCTTTCAATTGTTTCATATCATGACCATTCCCATTCATCAACCCTCCATCACACTTCATTATCCATATATAAACCATTAAATTATTCATCACCATCCTACCTCATCCACTCTTGAAGGAGAACCCATCCTATGGGAGGCAAGAAAATAAAAGCAATCTCAATTTGTAGTTGAACAAGAAGATGACATAAGTGTCTATGAATAATATATCACTATAGTGAATATCATTGGTGAGAACAAACACAAGGCAACCTTATTGAGTCAAGAAAGAGAAGATGTAGATGAAGTTGTAGCTGTTCACAAAAAAACTATTGAAGAAATGTGTCAGACCTATTTGTACATGTTACATGAATATGTAGGTTAGGAGAATATAGTTCTTAAAGGAGAGAAAAATGAGAATGTTGAAGAAGAATTCAAAGTTTTTATTAAATAAATAAATATTGAATAACATCACCAAAAATTTTAAAAACATGATGGAGAAATCTACGATGACTATGATACTCATAAACATGGTCAAGAGGATGATTTTAAAGAGGTTGTGGTTTATAAGGAGAAAGAAGGTAAAGATGATTCATGAAAATATATTAAACTTCTTGAATAAATTAAAGAAATTTCCAAATTTGAAGGTAAAGTGCACAATAAGATAGAACAAGATGTCATCATGGAAGACAATGATGAAGATTGGATTGAATATATAAATTTCCTTAAATAAATTTAATACCTTACATATGGTAAGAAATATGATCTCATGAAGATTACCATGAAAGTCAAAGAAACATGCTTTTTTGAGGCATCATTGATTCAAGTTGCATCTAAGAAGTATCGTGAGAAGATTGAGATTTTTGAAGTGCAAGAAGAGTTAACCTTTATAGGTGATATGTTTGTAGTTGTTATCATTTCATTGAATATCATGCCAATGAGATTGTTAAACATCAAGAAATTCAAGACATCAACTCCAATTCTGAAAAGGAAACATGATTTAAATTTTTTTTCATCTCAAGAATAAAGATATGGTGCTAATTTCCACTTTGATCTATGAGGAGAAATTTACTTTAGGTTAGTTTGTACATTACTTAATTTTCTTAATTTGTTTGTTTGTTTTCCATAAGTGTTCATTAGAGCACATGTGTGTTTTAGTGTCTTGATTTGTGTGTTTTTTTCCATATTTTATAGTTGGTGTCATTTCATTTTTTATTTAATGGAATTTTAGTGTCATTAGAAATGTTTGGGTGACTTCATTGCCCAAAGATAAGATAAGGCTACTGGTCCTTAGCATAGTAGGCTTGCTACACCTTAGAAATTGCCAAAATGTTGACTAATTTTACCCCATGGTCAAAATAATTAAATCCCTCATTCAAGTTCAAACTTTTATAGGGTTTCCTAGGTCATAAAATTTCCACCATTGTCATTAGTAGGATCATAAAGTATCTCTAAACCTTGGTCACATTTGTATAGTTTGTCTCATGTCATTTTATTTCATAGGTCATCTTAGTGAATTTGTATGGTTTTAAACCAAATTAAAAATGTTTAAAATTGAAATATAATGTAACACTTTTCATAAAATGTTAGGAGTCATTTTTGAAATTGGAAAATTATAGGTTAAATGTAGATTCAGGTTTATCAACTATAAAACATCCAATTTTAGGTATTGTATGGTTTAAAGGATAATTTTGGAACATGGGAAGGTTTTAGGTAAGAATTCATATATCCCCATATCTCATATCCTAGATTAAATTGATTTTATATCTCCAAATATGGTGAAAACCTATCTCTCTCTCATGCTCTTTTGGGTAAGTCAATAAGGTCAACCAGTTTGTAGTTGGTATGGAAAAGATGTAGAGTTAAGGTCAATGCACTTGGTGTAGTACATTAGTCTCCATGAACTCCCATTTAATTAAAATAGTTATAGGATTGGTGATTAGTGCTCTATAAAAAATCTTTAACATTTTTGATGCCTTCAAATTTCTTGCACATCCCTAATACCTCATTTTTCTTCCTTATTTGTAGTTATTTGTGTGAATAAAATGATGTGCATAGTCTTTCAGAGTATATTCCCTAATTACATGTGGTTTTAATTTTTTTTTGAATGTGTGGTCATGTAAATTAATCAATATCACCTTCATTGTGCTAGAAGTGACCACCAATGGTATGTAAAACATTGTTTCATCAGTTGCAATGTTTTATTCTTCCATCAGTGGCTTAAAGACAAAGTTAGTACACCTATGGCTCTCCCATAAAATAATTGAAGATAGTTTATTCATGTAATATTTTCATTAAAGGATCTCAAGGTTTATTAAGATAGGTTTATTTTACAATGAATAAAAACTAGTTAGAATATAATATGTACAGTAACGTATAGCCACTTGTAAACATGTATGGATAATGATAAAGCTATCTAAAACCTTCAAGATATGGTGAGAATAGTCTAAAGACTTGAATGGATTCCTAAATTCATCTAAGGTTCACTATAATATTATAAAACTCTCTAAAAAAGCATCTATAGTTAGTAAGAACTATAAAGTTGCTTAATGGGATGAGTTACCTTAGTTTCTCCAAAAAAGGTTTTGATCTCACAAGTGACATCTGGTGGTGAAAATTGATGAGGTTTAAGGTAGCCTAATGTTTTAATTCTTGTATCATAGGCATAATAGTAACACTTGAACATAAATATAAGGTCGATAAATCAATATAAGGTGATAGTTGATTGGTTTTAACCCAATTAAATTTCCACTACAAATAATCAGTGAAAGCTATAGTGCATTAAGCCAACATAAACTTGGGACAAGAGTGACCTATAGTAAGAGATGAGATCATGGTCTCAAGGAAATATATAAGCACATAAAGATGATATATATTCCTATTGACCTAAAATAAACCAAGAATTATAGGGATGAAAAATAATTATTAGACATATAGACACCTACAGGAGTTGTAATTTCCCAAATATGCATACCTACAGGTGACACAATTAGTACATATAGTAGACTAATATAGACTAGTAAAGGATGAAATTTTTAAATGGATAAGATGGATACATATGTATAATTAATTTTAAAACTTTCATATGACATTTTCATGAGATTATAAAACACAAGGAGATAGAGCAAAGACTGGGTTTTGAACTTCATACTTAGTCATCTAAAACCCTATTCATAGTATGTAGACCTTGAATCCAATTTTTATAATTTGATGTGTTTAAGGATATTTAATAATGAAAAAACCTTGAAAATTTTTACAAAGTGTTCTCATGATTCACTAAATCTTTCCATGGCCTTATTTTCGTCATAAAAGTAGGGGAATTTCTCTATTTCTATCATAGACATAAGGCACTCCAACAACAACATAACATATAGACCTAATATGTGATTAATAAGAGGATGAGATGATAGTGTTTTATTGAATAAATAATTATTTTAAATTTTGTATTGAAGGTAAAAATATGTGGATAAGTACATAAATTCAATAGGAACTCTCATAGGTAGTCATAAGCTCAAATACATATTCTATGTTTGTTAGGCCTAAATATTCACGAATTATAAATATATTTAGATGAATACACGACATTAATAATATATTTTAAAAACTTTATAGGATATTATAATAATTTTAGGAATCATTTATTTTCAAGGAATAACATAGAACTGGTCATTTTGGCCTAACTTTCTCTCAAGCTTACCTAGAATGCACTATAAGAGCTCAAGAGCCAATTTCATTTTCTCAAATATATATGTATGGTGTGTATGGTGACTCAAAAACTTATTTGTAGTTTAGGAGGGTATTATTATCTAAATTTTTGTAATTGGTTCTTAGTTTGGTCATCTAACCTTTATGAATAATCACTAGGAATTAGAGCCACCAAAAACCCTACTAAAACCTTCTCATAAACTTGATGGAGAAGAAATGAGTGGTAATGAATATATAAGGGGTAATTTAACCTTAAATATGATTTGGAACTATCTAGGATTATTTAAATATCCTTGACATCTAATTGTTTTGTACTGTCACTTATATAGATAGACCTAATTCAACATTTTTTCAAGTCTTGATATGTTTTGTAGGTGCAAAAGGGGATTGATGAATGACTATCACTATTTAAAGTGTTTAGATACTTTTCATAACTAATTATACTTAGTGTTCACCTTGGTATTTCAATAAAATCCCTCTGTTATTCTATTCATTGTAGGAAGACTTAAATATCATAGTGAGAAGAAACATGATTGTCATGATTGATTGTGAGAAGTGTTGTATTGAGTTTCATTGAAGTTCATAGGATAAAATAAATGGAAAATAGGGTATTATGAGTTATATAACACCTCATCATTGAAATTTATCTAGGAAACATCAAGTAAATTAAGGCACAAAATTGAGGACAAGCCTAGAAGGGTTAGTAAATAGTTACAAGGTAGTGAGTGACAAGTGGTGAAGAAAAGTTCATTAGTTGGAAAGGCATATATGAATATCGCATGTTGTTTAAAAATTCCTAAGATAGATAAAATGTGTATAATTATTCTATAATATTTTTAAATATTCAAGTGAATTCTTCATCATAAAGGTAGTTTCGATAAGGTAAATTGAGATTCCTATGCCAGCTTGAGGGAAAATGATGTTTTTCAAATGGGCACCTATCCAAGGGGTCTTGATGGAATATTTTACACTTTAATATATTTAATTATAAATATATTTCGATTTTTGATACTTCACCTTGTGACCCTTCCAATTATCTTCTTTTCATTCCTATCCTATGATCTATATATGTAAGCCTTTTTGGCTTTGTAATGGATGCATAATTGCTATGGAGAGGCCATGATGGTTTGACACTTGATTTTAACTTGAGTAAAGTTATAAATTTTATTTTATATATATAATATCTTTATTAAGTATGTCAATTAGTTTACTTAGATGTTAAGTGCTAAATGTCTTCTCCTTGATTCCTTTTTGCTCTTACATGTCTTGTGTGAGTGATATCTATTATAACATGTCTCATAGACTGTATATGTTTGTTTAGTATTTTTTGAAGTGTGAGTGATTATTTGTGTCTATTATCAAACCTAATTTCCACCCACCTCTAAATATGCATATAAATCTACCTCCATGAAGAAACACTTATGCTAGAATAAAATTGAGTTGGGGAAACTTTTAACAATCTTCTATTTTAGTACAAATGTAAGTGTGTTTTGTTGACTTATCTATAGTGTATCACATCATTATCATAGGTTTATTTTATGTTTTTATATTCCATTTTTACTCCAAATAGTTATTGGAATAGTTTAGTGTGTGATCCTAAAATATAAATCAAGGGAGCTATCCCTTTAACCTAGAGGTTTACCTCTACTATAGGCAACCCACAGGCCTAGAGATAATCCCATGTTATCCAAATTTTGAGAGGCATGAAAAACCTCTCCTAGGGTGAAAAATTTGGTCATAATGGGTACCTTAATTTTATCTCTTAGGAGATAACTTAAATTTACCCATGAAGGTATTGTAGAGGTTTGAAACATTCTATGATAAAGTTAAAAGGATTTTCACCCCATATTTTGATTCTTTCATATCCCTAACAATATGACACTTGGCATATCTTAATTAAAATGGACACATGAAAGATACCTCAAAATGTGTTGTCATGAATTATAGGGTATGTTTAAAGTATCTCCTAATAAATACCTTTCAATGTACACAATGTTGTATCCAACACAACCTACATTGTAAGAGGGGACCCATTTTTTTTAAAAAAACTTCCCAAGTGAATCTCTCTGACTAGATTTTTGTCTTCAAGGTCTTTCATTCAAAACCTTAGGCTCACCATATCATATCATTCAGCACAAATGAAAATTTCAACCTATTAACTAAACCATATAGTGACAAGTGTGAAAAGAAGAAGTAACACCATGGTACCTGAAATGAATAAGCATCCAAAGTTTATTCATAATTTGGCCTATGCATGTGTATCCATATAATTTGAATGTTTTTAGCATTAAATCACACTTTAATTGCACTTAATATCCCATTATACCCTTGTATACATTAGAATAATTAATTGATACTAATCTATTAATGAAAATTTTGGAAGTTTTCCATGTATGATAGGTATTTAGGTTTGTTTATACATGGTCCCAACAAGCGACTGAATGAGGTTTACTATACCTAGAGAAGGTGAAATAAACATTGGGGAAGTTCACTCACCCATTATTTATAGGAGTGGGTTGAAAATATATATATTAGGAGAGACTTTCAATGGACTCAAACTATTATACCTAGTCTATAGTTGATTGTTGTGTCAAAATGCCCATCAACATGTACCTTTAAGCTATCTCCTATGATATACCTTTTAAACATTCACAAGAATGAATTTTTATATAAAGGTATCTCTTAAGAGATACTTAAAGTTATACAGAGAGTTATTAAAATTGTATTTTAAATCTTTTGAAGGAATCTTCTAGGAGATACCTTGAAGGGCATTGTTAATGGTCATAATTTGAAGGGGATGTTTAATGTATCTCCCAATAGTTACCTAAGTAGAATTGTCCTTCACCTTAAAATAACTATTTTAATGTACTTTTAATGCCTTAAAGTGTACCTTAAAGGTATCTAGTAGGATATACTTTCATGTTACCCATGAAGTTATTATAGAGGTTTTAAACATTCTTTAATAAAGTCAAAAGGATTCGTACCCCATATTTTGATTCTCCTAGATCCCTAAAAGTATGACACTTGGCATCCCTTCACTAAAATAGGATCCTAAAAGATAATTACTATGGTTTAATAATACATTACATGGGACATTCAAGGGATATTCTAAGAGATTCCTTTAATGTGTACAGTTTTGTATTCAACATGACACACCTTATAATAGGGGACCCAGTTTTCAAAAGAAAATCCAAGGTTTATTCATCATCTAGTTGTTTTAATTAATGAATATTGATATTATATGTGTTAAAACTATTGAGGATGGGTAAATTTAATTGGTTTAAGTAATTAGTATATATTTATTTGATAACATGATGTGTGTTAGAGTATTTAATTTAGCTTTATTTTTTACATCTAATGATTATTTCATAAGAGTTTTTGTTTTCTTTTGTCATTCCAAATATTATCAAAGTTTTCTTTGTATAAAAGTTGTTGGTGGTATTACTACCCAATACTAGTAAAAAAACTAGAGAAAAATAATTGGCCATGTCATTAATTAAAATATATATTGTTATATTATTATAGAAATATTGATGTTTGTATTTCCCTAGTTGCTAGATTTTAAATAATCGATAAAGTTATGTTTTAGTTTTTTTTAATTTTTTTCTATTTTGATAGATAATGAGTTCATGGGACCCTTACCTAATATAAAAAAAGAATATATTAAAAAATATTAATAATCAAAACATTTACCTTCCCTTTATAGAACATATATCGAGTTACAAAAAACTTGAAATGTATTAGTAAGGCAAAAATAAAGAATAAAAACATTCATAAATCTAGTCAATTTGTAAGATTTTGATAAAATTGAAAGTAGACATAGGTATATAAAAATTTCCAAAAAATAAAGGATAAGCTCTAAAATTTGAATCAATATCCACTAGATTGGAACTAAAAACCATCAAGGTAGACAAATTATCTAACTACTTGGACTTGTATTTGTCTAAAACCAAATTTTTAATTGAAATCCATGGAAACTATTGCCAGAGTCTATTTGAGCAACCATGGAAGATAAGTGGAAATTCCAAAAAACACCAATCTATCCAATAAATTTACCAATTCAATACTTGGGTGGGAATGGTAAAACAATATGCATGTGTTCTAAAGCAAGCAGAGGCAATAAATCATTATTTAAATGTAGTGGGTTAAATAATGAACCATATAATCTATTTGGATTGAAATAAAAAATAAGGGATTGGGTTAAATAATGAGCCATATAATCTATTTAGATTGAAATAAAAAATAAGGGATTGAATTTAATCATGGAAAAGAGAGAATCTCCTTCCAATTATATGAATGTAACCATTGGCATGAACCTAAAATTTTATTTCTTATAGAAGGATGAATATTCTCCTTGATCACCATCAAGGGCTATTATATCTTCATCTAGGTCAAACCTAAAGTCTAGATTAATGTAGAATTCAAATAAGTATTTTAACTTATCCTTCTCAAATACAATGAAAATTATGTTGGTATAAAACATAGAGGAAATTGTTGAACTAAATTTGGTCATGCTAGTAGAATAAATACATTATTCCCCAGTGATAGAAAGAATAACATTGAAAACTTGTTTAGAAAGAATCTAGAAGATGTTGTATAGATGATAAGGAAATAATCTACCAATGAAATCCATTTGTGGTTTTTGGTATGATCACAAAACTAAAGTATGAGCTAAAGCTTCTTGCATAACATGCTCCATTGAACTTTGAGTAAAACTAGATGACTAGAGAAAACAATTCAAATCTATGTTATGAAAAAAAACCATGTCAGGAAAGAAAGAAAGAAATAAAGAAACACTAACCAACCATAGTCAAAAATGGTGGTATTAGAGGGAGAAAAAGAAAAAATTGAAATTTATTATCAATATCAATTCCCAATCTTTTTAGTAAAGTATAACTATTATTATCATTGATAAGATCTATTGATTAGTCTATTAAAATATTTTCTAATGCATTAGCAATCTTATTCATTTATTATGTTATTAAAATATAAGCTATGACATTTATAACATATGTGACATCATATTTTTATTGATGTGATTTATTTCAAAGTGATAAATTTAGTTAATACACATTTATTAGTGCTTAATGCTTAGACAAATAATTTTCATTACATGAATTTAATTTGAAAAAACTAGCCATATCATTCAAATTTAGATAAAATAATCTCTTAAAAATGTCAAAAATGTCAAATATTAGTGGACATCTGAACATGTGGCGTGAGGCTTCCTTGTTTAAACTTAAGTTGGTGTATAAGACCCATATCAAGAGAAAGTGGAATTGTCCTTCACCTTGAAGGCACCATTTGAATGTCTTTATAATACCTTCAAGGTTAATTTCAAGGTATCTCTTATGAAATAATTTCAAGTTACCCATGAAGGTATAATAGAGGTTTATAAAATTATGTTATAAAGTTACAAGACTTTCTACCCTATATTTTGATTCTCTTAGATACTCAAAATTACGACACTTGGTTCCCTTTGTTAAAGGGGCTTGTGGAAGATACCTCAAAGGGTGGTTTCATAAATTATAGGGGATGTTGAAGGTATCCCATAAGAGATAACCTAAAAATTAATAAAAGTGTAATTTTCCTTTACTTTGAAATTAATAATGGGCCATATATTAAAACACAATATAATACATTCATGTTTACCTTCGAGGTGTTTCTAAGGAGATACTTTTCAAACGTGCATAATTGAAGACACATAAATTTATTAGTTAATCACCAAGGTTTAAAGTTAAAAGTATTTTCACCTCATATTTTAGTACTCCCATATCCCTAAATGTATGACACTTTTCATCCCTTCATTAAAATGAGCTTGTGGAAAATTAAATAGTTATTTGGTCTATAGTATAGTGCCCTAGACTTTAACTATCTTTAGGCTTTTCAATATCTCAACACGTGGCATGATCTCATCAACTTATGAGTGTAGAAGGTTCTAGTACACTGAATGGTATGAATTTATGGATTAAATATGAGTTAACACCTATCATCATCTATAGGAATAAACCATGAACATGTGGTAATCATCATTGACATCAATCTCAAAGTTGATGATTGAACATTTAGAGTTAATGAAAGTTTTCCATATGGTAGGTAATTGAACCCACTACAGTTGATTTGTATTTTCATAATGAAATAGAAATTTAAACCAAAATTTCATATATCCTTTAATGGTGCAAAAATATATTCAATGTTTAAATCATATGAATTATATATTCAAGATCTACATTGAAGGGGAATTCACTTAGCCATTTTTATCAAGTGAAGACTATGTATTCAAGCTCTCATACATTTAGAATCCCTAATTCATCACTGCTATATTTGAACAAATATTTTTGATAGAACTAGATGCATACATTGATATTAGTAATGGCATCAAATTAAAAACAATAAAATGTCCCTCATTTATATGCTTTCACTGTAATGATTGAGTTTAGTAATACAATATTTGAGAAAAGTGATTTAGATTTTAAATTCCACCATTATTATACATTATGAGTTGAGGTAGAATAAATAATGAAATACTTGTCTCAAGAAAGAATTACACCTATGCACAAACAATACATTAATGATTTTTTCCCATCAAGGCATAGAATTGGTGAATATCATTCATTTATTTTTGTTCACAAATACATGTATGAAATTTTAAAAAAATGTAATGATGTTTACCCTTAGTTATAACATGAAATTCAAGGGAAATTTATGCCTAGGTTATTCAATAACATTCTAAAGACACTCCAAAAATGGGGAGACTATTGTTTCTATCTAGATGTTGTTGTCATTCAGATTGAAACGATGAAGACTTCTGTCTTATTGCTAACATACCATGTTATAGATAATATTGTTGAATAAGAAATAACTTTTCAAGTTTTATAATAGTATTGAAGGGGAACTAGGTCAAAGGTATCCATGTTATTATTTTAATAGTCCCATTAGCATTGACCAAAAGTAGTATGGGGTCAAACAACATTCTAACCAAGCTATCCAAATAATACCAATTACAATATGAAATTAGAATCATTGAAATTTATGCCTAGGTTATTCAATAACATTCTAAAGACACTCCAAAAATGGGGAGACTATTGTTTCTATCTAGATGTTGTTGTCATTCAGATTGAAAGGATGAAGACTTCTGTCTTATTGCTAACATACCATGTTATAGATAAGATTGTTGAATAAGAAATAACTTTTCAAGTTTTATAATAGTATTGAAGGGGAACTAGGTCAAAGGTATCCATGTTATTATTTTAATAGTCCCATTAGCATTGACCAAAAGTAGTATGGGGTCAAACAACATTCTAACCAAGCTATCCAAATAATACCAATTACAATATGAAATTAGAATCATTGAAATTTATGCCTAGGTTATTCAATAACATTCTAAAGACACTCCAAAAATGGGGAGACTATTGTTTCTATCTAGATGTTGTTGTCATTCAGATTGAAAGGATGAAGACTTCTGTCTTATTGCTAACATACCATGTTATAGATAAGATTGTTGAATAAGAAATAACTTTTCAGGTTTTATAATAGTATTGAAGGGGAACTAGGTCAAAGGTATCCATGTTATTATTTTAATAGTCCCATTAGCATTGACCAAAAGTAGTATGGGGTCAAACAATATTCTAACCAAGCTATCCAAATAATACCAATTACAATATGAAATTAGAACCATTTCAATAATGTGATCTGTGGAAAAGGGTTGGAGGATACCTTTAATAAATTTAGGAGAAGAATAAGGTGCATGTTTCTTATCAACATGTGGAGTAAGACAATGATAACATATTCTAAAATACACCTGATGATTTGACCATATGGAAGAATATGAAGGATAATGTAATGTATGGTCTAGGCTTAGGAATTAAAGTATAATCCTCAAGACATTGAGGAAGAATATGAGAGTTAATTAATTCACTAGTGGCCACCATCCCAACATATTGTCTCTTAGCTATAGGATCAACCTCCTTCTCCTCTACAAGAGCCTATAAATGAGAAACCAACTAAATATGTTATCTAAAGAGAATATTATACTCAACTTAAAAGGGATATTTTGATGGGTCTTCCAAGTCCCTATGTCTATTCCTCAAAAACATCTCATGACATCTAAGTTTTGGGAACAACAACCATAAGAGATTGGTTGGTATACTCTCTAGGAAATATAGGAAGAAATTTTTTATTACAACACTTTTTCACCTTAAAAAATGTGACCTAGGTGAGTCTTCTAGATTTCTTGCAAGCTTGTTTTTTCTTCCATTCTAACTATTCCTAATTTTCCCACATCTACTATGGCTATCTCTTCATCACTTAGATCCATTGTTGAGGATACCTATACTCATTCTATTTCTACCATTTCACCTCTAAAAACCTTTAATCCTACCTCCACAACAATTATTATCATGCCTTCACTACAATTTCCTATGATTCCTCCTTCCACTACTATTACTTTAGCTGTGTCAACTTCCATTCCAACTTTTACTCCCCCTATATTGACCTAACATAAGAAGATAAAGGATTATCTACTCTTACTGAGAGAATCTCTTTGGAATAAGAACCATATATTACTATATATACTATTTATGAGTCTACTAACAGGTTAAAATAAGAGGAAACTAAGAAATAAAATGGAAGAGAAACTCAGGTAGGGTTTATTGTGGAAGAAGAAATGAAACTAGTTTCATTGGTTAATTACCTAGATGATGAAGATGAAGAATATGATTATAAGGAAAAAAACAATAAGATAAAGGAAATATTTAATATAATCATATATACGATGAAGAGGTAGAGTTTGAGAAAGCCAAACACTTAGGTTTGGGAGAGTAATTAAGTCCTTATAAAATAACAAGATAAAGGTTTGTTGATGTAGTCTCTTCTATTATTTCTTCATTGATCAATGTTTAAATAAAATTTATAAGTATAGCTTTTGTTATTTATCAATTTTTTTTATTTATTCCTCCTAAGGATTAATCAATTATTTTCCCTCGATCAATTAAGATCCCATAAAAGAGGGTCAGTTTTCAAGACTAGGTAACTGTGTCTATTTTAGAGCCCACCCATTTCAATATTAAAGTTGGCATAAATAAGATTACCCACTCCATAGGCTTCACCAATATCCTCAACCATAATAATCATGGAGATAACCCCTAGTTTTTTCAGGTATATATCTGAGGTCTCAACAAGAAGAGAGCCTTCTCTAAGGGATATAATTGTCCACCAATCTCTTCTATTTCCCACCCAAATTAATACTTACATAGTTCCTCCATTAATTATACATCCTCATAGGAATCCACCTTACTCATCTCAATTCCTAACTCCATTTTAATAAATAGGAGTTCTCATAGTTCCCCAATGGGTGGAGGAGACGGAGGAAACCAAGGATGAAATACAAAATCTAGTTATAATTAAATTTCCCATAGCATCCACTAGTTTGATATAAAGAGTAGGACAATTTAGAGGGTGAGTAAGAGGAAAGAGGTGAACCTTGGTACATGTGAGTATATGGAGTTTGGTCAGAGAGAAAATATTTTTTCCTTTCGCAAAGAAACTTAAGAATAACTTACGGGACACTATAGAATATATTGAGAAAATCAATGATTACATTGATTCCATAGGGGTAACCTTGAAGGAAATACTAAAAAGTACTGAGGAGGTTTTGAAAATATGTAAACAAATTCAAATCACCCAAACCCATTAGTAAATTATTTCTAATGTGCATAGTGAAACCAATAATTTTTAAAATATTTTGTATATTATGCGGGCCTCTAGAGTACATACCCAGCCTAATTGGGTAAACACCACCAAACTATGGCACTACATGAAATAATTACAAGGTAGATTGAATTTTTTGATTTTGTGTTCAAATAAAAATTATTTAAACCATTTTATTTTAGTTTCTAGCATAGATTTAGTGTGGTGAATAAATTATGTCATTCTAAAAAGAGATGCCTCTCTTAGTTAGTTCAATCAGTCAAAGGCATTATTGGGGATTTTTACTAGATATAAGAGCAAGGCCTTGGAAATTTTAGTAGATATGAGGGTCACCTAGGTGATTAATCCTACTGGTGAGTTGGTTAATATGTTTAAAATTAGGATCCCACTTAATGCAATAGTAGACAGTTTTAAGAAAGAGGTAGAAGAAACCATCTACATAATCAATAAGGAGGTTTTACACATGGTTAGTTTTACTATTGATAAATTAACTAAGGTTTAAGACTTAGTATATGGATTTAAGATCTTAGAGGAAGAGAAAGGTAGGTTAATGGATGAAGCATGTAGAATTATTATGCCTTCGTTGCTTAATTTTAATATTATAAATAAAGAATTTGAGGCAAGGGTTGTATTATTAGAGCAACTTAAAAAAAAAATGAAATCTTTATCTTCAATTTTGGTTACAACCAAAGCATAGTGTTTCTACAATATCTTAGAACTCTCATTCTTCTACTTTTACAATAATACAAACTATAATAGGTCCAGTGTTCATTTAACCCATAATTACTCTTATGATAATTTTAGTTTCTTCTTCAAAACCACCAACTAGTGGTACCACATCAACACCATGATTTTAAATGATTATATATGTGAATCTATATTTAATTTAGAACTATAATTCTTAATATATTTATTTTACATATTTTATTTTTTGTTGGAGAGTCTATGTTTAGACACTTTCATTGTGCACGTATCTTTTACATCATGTTGAGACAGTGGCTCTATTTTGGGACTTGTAATTTTAATGAAATCTTGAAGAGATGATGCTTCCCATCCCAAGATTATAAATATATGTCACCTCCCAGTCCAAAAGAATGGATAATTTTTTTGGTTCAAACTAATAGGTAATTTAAAATATTTCTTCTTAACTTTAGTTTTATGTGCAAATCTTGATTCTTCTCCAATTATGTGCATTACTTGAGATGTTTTGTTATTATGGTAACTTAGTTCTTAGATTTGTGTATGAGTTATCAATTTTAATTATAGATATTCATTTTAAGCTATAGTTTATTTGAATATACTTTGCATACTAATAATAATACTTCTAGAACATGTGTAATAACTATCTAATAATTGAGAAAATTTTGACATTGCATAGTTGAGTAAACTATATTTTATTGTTGGTGTGTTATAGTACATTTACATTATGCACTTTTGAAATTATAATTATGAATTTCATTTGTGAATCAAGAAAATTTCTTTCACCTTCAAGGCACTACTAGGTGATAATTTTAAGGGAATTCTAATAGATTCAATGTATATCTTAGGAGATACCTTTTAGACATGTGCATGAGTGCATTAATCCTTTGAGGTATCTCCTAGGAGATATCTTTAAGTTACCCACTAATATATATAAATTCCCTTGAAGGCATCTCATATGTTGCACACATGCATCCAAAAACCACCCCTAAGTTCACTCAAGGGATAGATGAGTATAACATATTCACATCAATAACAAGAACTATTTCTCAGGTCAATCTTGGTCTCACATATATCTAATGACATTCTAATTAATTTCTAACATTTTTTTACTATGAAATTATTAAATAATGCTAAGTAGTAGGGATAGGGGACTGAATTGTATCTAAAGTTGAAATACATCTTCATAGGATAGATTGAAATGTGCATAGTCCTATATGACTTGTTTTATTTTATGTGTTCTCATGTAATTGGGTTTATCTTCATGTGCATAACACTATAGCTATAGAGGGTAGAGTCTATACTATGATCATAAATAATAGGCCTAGGGCAACCCATCCATTATATGATCATGTAATAGGCAATCTAAATCCAAATAATCCTTCATATATCTTAGCTACAACCTAAAAAAAATAATTTATGCTCCCCTCTAGCCTAATTTTCCATTCACTTACTTTATACCCCTATAAACAACACATATATTTATGCACACACACATATTATTATCCTTTAGATATATCATCTTAGGAATAGGTCCCCATGACCCCTTATTTAATACTAATGATATACAATATATACACACACTCTTTCAACAACAAGAAATCCTATCTATGGTGATGATTTTCTTACACATGTACAAACTAGGCTGAGGGAATCTATTTTAGTATGACAAAAACATATTTTCGTATTGATCTACCTATGCACACTTTCCATTCCATCCTAGGGAAACCCATAAATGATATGATCATGTAGTAGGCAATCCAAATCCAAATAATCCTTCATCTATTTTACCTACATTCCCATAAACTCCTTCTTATTCTCCTCTAGCCTAATTTTGCATTCACTTACTTTCTACCCCTACTGACAACATATATGTTCATTCACACATGCATAATCTAAGTCTTTTGAGATATTAATTTAGGAGTATGGAACCAATTCCCCTTATTAAATAATGATGATGTATATACATACACTCTATTGACACCAAACAAACCTGTCTATGGTGATACATTTATTACATATGTACAAAATAGATTGAGGGAATACATTTCAATCTAGTAATATGATTCGTTCATATTGATCTACCTACCCTTACTTCCCATCCCATCTTATTCTCCCACCCATATTAACACCCATGTAATAATTTAACACCACACCCCTTCCTTCATAACACACATATTGAGTTGTTCCATAGACTAAGTGGGCATCTATCATTTTGTGTTACCTACATATATTCTCTCTATATGTGTAAGAATAAATATGAAACAACAATCCCACTAATTAAGATATCATCACACACTATTTTATGACAAAGGCTTTGGATAGAACCTTCATAGAATAAACCATTGATTATGTTAACATCAACAAGTGTGATCATTTGGACCTTATTGGTATGTTTAGTTTCCTTATTGTATTCTACTATGTGTTTATTCTAACACATCATTTCATATCATCATTTGGATTCTACATACTATGTGTATATTCACACACAACCAATTTCCTTTTAGATTTGATCTAATTAGACTTATGTGGTCTATTTAAATATACCTCCCTATATAATAATGCCTAATTCATAAAATTCATACATGATTTTGGTTGAAAGGTGTCAGTTTATTTTTTGAAGAACAAATTGGTTACATTTGAGACCTTCAAGCAATTCAAGACCATGTTGGAGAAACAAATTGGGCATTACATCAAGATTTTGAGGATGGATGGAGAGTTAGTGTATATATATAATTTGTTCATTAATTTTTGTAAGGATAATGAATTTTTTATATTCAAAATATGGACTATAATAGGGTACCTATGGACTTTTACATTACATCTAAAGAATCCAATAGGGTAGATATAGACTTTGATAGTCCAACTACAAGCTTTAATAGTCTATCTACAAACTTCAATAGGGCAGTTATAGACTTCTATA
Source organism: Torreya grandis (assembly GCA_037957365.1). NCBI lineage: Eukaryota > Viridiplantae > Streptophyta > Pinopsida > Cupressales > Taxaceae > Torreya > Torreya grandis. The sequence goes on from JARHVA010005759.1 coordinate 1,046,364, forward strand.
GTCTAGATATGTTATTCAATAGGGTATATATGGAATTCAACATTTGAGCTATAAAATTCAACATCATATCTATGGACTTTGACAATCCATCTACAAAATTCGATAGTCTAGCTATAAAGTTTGATAGTCCATCTCTAGACAAACATGTAATGAGTCTAAAAGGATAAGGATAGATAAATATAAGTTATAAGGATGTTTTAAATTCTTATAAAATTCCTAAAAATCTTGATAAGAAAGTATATAATAATGGTGATTATTAAAATAAATTATTCTTTCCCTTACCTACCCCTGTCTCAACACTAAAGCTCCCCCTCAACAACTGTATTTGTTACAACAATTTTAATTTGAATGTTTTGGAGTAATTTTATTTTTGGAAGGAAAATAAAGTGGTTGGTGTAAGGATAGATAGTAAAAGATAAAAAAATGACATAAAAATTAGTAGCTGTGAAAGTTTATGCATAAAATCAATTTGTATTAGATTTTTAAGAACATATATATATATATATATATATTTGAATTTTTTGGAGTAATTTGTTTGGAAGGAAAATAAAGTGGTAGGTGTACGGATAGATAGTAAAAGATTAAAAAAATGACATAAAAATTAGTAGCTATGAAAGTTTATGCATAAAATCAATTTGTATTAGATTTTTAAGAACATATATATATATATATATATATATATAGTGAGTTTTACACTCATACTCTATGTTACCTTGCTATATCCTTTTTACATGATAATTTTGTAAATTCACACCACTTGTTTAAATATTTGGGACTAGTTTGGGACTATTTGGGACTAGTTTGGGTATTTCCTAATAGATACCTCAAAGCTACCCACTAAGGTATTATAATACCCTTGAAGGCATCTCATAGGAGATACCTCAAAGGGAATAATAATACATTCAAGGGGATGTTGAAGGTATGTCATAGGATATGCATTCAACATGTACATAAGTATAGTTTTCCCTCACCTTGAAGGCACTACTAGGTGATACCTTGAAAGGAATTGTAATAACTTCAAGGGTACCTTTAAGGTATCTCTAATGAGATCCTTGAGTGGCATTGTACATTTGGACTATGTGCTTCATTGACTAGACTAATTGTATTAGTAGCTATTAGTATTAGGATATGCATTCAACATGTACATAAGTATAGTTTTCCCTCACCTTGAAGGCACTACTAGGTGATACCTTGAAAGGAATTGTAATAACTTCAAGGGTACCTTTAAGGTATCTCTAATGAGATCCTTGAGTGGCATTGTACATTTGGACTATGTGCTTCATTGACTAGACTAATTGTATTGATAGTAAAAGATTAAAAAAATGACATAAAAATTAGTAGCTATGAAAGTTTATGCATAAAATCAATTTGTATTAGATTTTTAAGAACATATATATATATATATATATATATAGTGAGTTTTACACTCATACTCTATGTTACCTTGCTATATCCTTTTTACATGATAATTTTGTAAATTCACACCACTTGTTTAAATATTTGGGACTAGTTTGAAGTTTATTTTATCTTTTTTCCCTTAAATATCTAGTCCTAGCCATTCTATTTTTCTTCCAACACTAGGTGATAACTTGAAACACCTTGTAATAACATCAAGGTATCTCCTAGGAGATACCTTTTAAACAAGCATTATAGCATATTTATCCTTTAAATTATCTATTATGAGATACCCTATTCTTACCCATTATGATATTACAAGGCCCATTAAGGTATCTCATATGAGTGAAAATTTCCTTCACCTTGAAATCACTATTGGGTGATAACTTTAAACTCCTTGTAATATCTTCAAGGTATCTCCTAGGAGATACCTTTAAAATATGCATCAGAGTGGATTTATCCTTCAAGGTATCCCCTAGGAGATACCTTCATATTAACCACTAGGGTATTACCAGGCCCTTGAAGGCATCTCATATGAGTGGAATTTTCAATCACCTTGAAAGTAACAGTGGGTAATAACTTGAAAGGCCTTATAATATCTTCAAGGTATCTCCTAGGAGATACCTTTCAAATATGCACTAGAGTAGATTTATCCTTCAAGGTATTTCCTAATAGATACCTCAAAGCTACCCACTAAGGTATTATAATACCCTTGAAGGCATCTCATAGGAGATACCTCAAAGGGAATAATAATACATTCAAGGGGATGTTGAAGGTATGTCATAGGATATGCATTCAACATGTACATAAGTATAGTTTTCCCTCACCTTGAAGGCACTACTAGGTGATACCTTGAAAGGAATTGTAATAACTTCAAGGGTACCTTTAAGGTATCTCTAATGAGATCCTTGAGTGGCATTGTACATTTGGACTATGTGCTTCATTGACTAGACTAATTGTATTAATGATGAATTTGAATGTTTGTGACTTGAGCATGTAGTTAAATGGTATAAGTAATTTATAGTCAAATGTTGAGCTAGCTTAGGGAAGCAAACTTATTAAAAATCCCTAGAACTATGGTTATGATAATTTTACAACCTTTCATTACAACCTTATGATTATGTTGATATAAATTAGGTAGGATTACATGAGTTATTATAGTTTTATGATCAACACTAAGATGTTTATATTTTGTTAGAGTATCACCATATTAGTTATTTACATCCTTCAAAAATTACACAAGACTTTCATTATAATACCATATAATACTTAGGAACTTATGTTGTCACCAGTAAATCAAATTTTAGATAGTAAAATTTTGTGTGTAAGCTAGGGTGACAAACCCCTTATAGTTATAGAATAATAGTCATTAGTTGACTATTACTTTGGTAGGTAGTCTAGTTGATTAGATGTTTTTTTAAGAGAAATTTCCATTGTTATTATTATAGCTTTATAAATGTTCATTATATTAATATAATATAACTAGTAATATTGTTTTTGCAATTCTTTTTGGTCACATGCGTTATGTATTTTTATCATTAATCCAAGCCTATCTTTTTCATTTGGTGTGTTTCATTAGGTAGGGTTCCATCCAAACCTGATATTAATCAAAAAAATAAAAATATGTAAGGTCTAGAATCAAAAGGCATTTCCTATTTTAATGTATAAATGTGAATGGTTGATCCATATCAATCAATCTAATTACTATTTCAATCAATAGATATGCTCAAGGGACTTTGTGCATTTTAACTCATTAAAATTTGAACAGAAATGTTGATTCAATTAACACAATGTGATGATCAATTTATACAACCTAGTAAACATGGTAAACATGCCTTCAAATTAGCTAGTTACTTGGATTATGAACATGCCAAAAAACACTTTAGACAAATATGACCTTAACAACATTAAATATGAAAACATTATGGCTCTAGTTTAGTATATAATACTTTCCCAACCTACAACATATCTTTAGAAATGAATAATTAATTTTATTTAAATCATAAAATGAATGGATATGTAAACTCCCAAATTATATTTAATAAATTAAGCCTTGGTTATCAGATGGCTGAGGTATTAGATGATACATTAAATTAAGTGAGTTTCTTATGTCGGGATAAGATAGGTCTTTATAAAGAAAGTGATTTCACTTAGTTAGAAATTTATAATCATATCCTGACTTAGGATATGTTAGCTAAAATTAATTTTATGGGCCCTTCTCATTATAGTATTTACAAATATGATGAAGAAATTGCCAATCACTTGCATTATTCTTACCCCTTTATTATTTGGTGTTGGACATGATTATGTTGTAATATTGAATGGTCTTGGGCTTGGCCCTCCTCATTATTCAATATATTTTCCTCTTGGACAATTGGGGAATGTAAAAATTCACTTTTCAAACTTTGGTGAGTTAGTTAAGCTATTTTGATGTGGATAATTTGCAAGGAGAGAAATCATTGTGAGATCTCTTTCTTCAATTTTATAAGAGATAGATTTTTTTATATCAAATGTCATTTACTATAAGATTAATTGTATAAATTTTTATATTTTGGCATGAGGAAGGATAATGTGTGCCAAATGGAGGCTCATTATTTAGTCACTTGTTAATGGGTCAATATTAAATTTAGTTAAAATTATAAGAAAGGATAAATATTATTGGCTCCCCCCTCCTCTAGTTTCATTTAAAATTAATTTTGATGGAACCTCAAGAGGAAATGTTAGTGCTTCTAGAGTAAGTTATATAATAAGGGATTGTAGTGGCTCTCTTGTCATAGTTGTCTATATGAAGATATCAAATGACACAAATAATGAATCTTAAGTACATGATATTGTAATAAGGCTTGAGTTGGAAATATAGTGAGAAATTAATAATATTTTGATTGAAGGGTATTCTCAAATCTTAATTTTTTTGCTAAAAAAGAAGTTAGTAATAACTTAGAAATTGCAAAACATTATCGTTAAACCCTAGTTATCCATTTGTTTTGGGATTGAAAACATTAATTTGGGGAGGATAGGAGTGGGTGGAGGCTATTAATTTATTATCTAAGATGGTGGTTTGAGGTAAGGGCACAACACCTCCATGGCTGGTTAGGGCTCCCTAAAAGTTGGTGAACTCAGTGATGTAGGAGAAGGTGGATAGTAATCTTTCCACAGTCTCTATTGGTGAAATGAAACCCAAGATCTAGGTGGATGTGGATAGGGGATTATGTGGTGTGTTAAAACATTATATCCCTACCCTCTTTTTACCTACCCTATGCTATGCACTTTCATAGTAGAAACCACCAAAAAAATTAAATGTAACCATTCAAAATTGAAAATTTGAGAATTATTTCTATTTGGGGTGAAATCCATTGGTAGGTGTCATTGTAAGAAAAAAGATAAAAAAATAAAGAGACAAATAAAATGTAAGATAATATAATATATATAAAGCTTCAACATATAGAAACTAGTATAGTACTAGCAAAAGGTAGAAGTGGTAGAAAATAGGGAAATAGATATTAGTTTTTGATGTAGCAATTTTAGTCAAAGGTAGAGTAAAGAAGGCTTGAGAACATAGTAGTAGAGAGAAGATACACACAAAAATAGACTATGAAAGTAAAACAATAAGAAAAAAGGGGTAAAATATAAAGAAAAAGAAGAATATAAGTCAATAATAGTCAGACCATTTAGCAAAATATAAGCAAGATAGATAAAATAAATAACAATAATTTTTTGTAAGAATTTTGTTAATAATTATATCTATATTTTTTTGTTTACATAGCCAACTAATGTAATCATATTTTAGAATCATCTATTACATATGAGTTTTTTGTTTTATACTATCTCTTTCCTCCTTCATTATTCTTTATTTTAGCTTGCTATAAGTGAAAATGTATGTGATTTTAGCTACTACCCACTTGGGATTACACATTCTCCCTATTTTCTACTAATAACTAGTATCAAAGCCTTCAAGTTATAAGCCAATTTAGACATGGTAGAATGTAGTTATTTCTCATTAAATTAGCCCTATACATTTTATAGAAAGGACTATGATGTGTGGATCATCAATATCAAGACCATATTTAACTCTTAAGAGCTATGAGAGATGGTTGAAGGTGGATATAATGAGGTTGAAAAGCTAGTAGTCTCCAGTGAATTAACCCAAGAATAAAGTAATGTGTTGAAGTAGAATAGGAGAAAGAATGACAAGACACTCAGCTACATATAAATGTCATTATCCAATTAAATCTTTCCTAGGATAACAAAATGCCCATCAAGGGAGTGAGAAGGTTAATATTGTCAATTTAAATCTCTTATAAGGGACTTTGAGACCCTAAAAATAAAGGATAATGTGTATATTAATGACTTATTCATAAGGACAATGAATATTTTCAATTAAATGAATACATGTGGTAATACCCTTAAAGATCATAGGATCATATAAAAAGTGTTGAGTATCCTTCCAATCACATTTGTCCCTATAGTGGTTAAAATTTAAGATTCAAAAGATTTGAGGCAAATTATAATAGATGAGCTAATGGGTTCCTTGAAAACCCATGAATAAAGGATTAAAAGGTCAACCATCTTCTACCATGAATAAGAATTTAAGACCAATGTGAATATGATAGGAAAGATGAGAGGATCAAACAATAGAGGAAGAGGAAGAATTTGTAGTATTAAATAAGGTGTAAGGCATAGCCATCAATATTCACATGGAATAGGAGATAAAGAAGTAATAACACTTTTAGAGGTGGATCTAAATAAAGGTATGACAAATCTAATGATCAATGCTATTATTGCAAGAAGTATGGATACTATGCTAATGAGTATATAAAAGAGTATGACATGAATATTTAGAATTTAAATTTACCACATACATAAGAGGATAAACCTAATAGGAATGAAAAAGGTTTAAACTTATTCATAACATGCAATATTGTAAAGCAAAGTGGTAAAGAGGCATGGTATTTGGATAGTGGTTATAGCAACCACATGATTGGGAAGAAAGAGACATTCAACCACAATGATGAGTCAATCAAATTAAAGCTAAATATTGTAAATAAGGAGAATTTTCCCATAATAGGCAAAGTCAACATATCTATCAGCATTAATCATGGTGAAAAAAGGCAATTTAATATGTTTACTATGTGCTCGGGTTGAAGAACAACCTTATTAGCTTTGGGAATCTTGTCCAAAAAGGGTATAATGTTAGATTTGAGTATGGATAATGCATCAAATTTGATAAGAATGACTACAATAGGCATATTTTAGAAGTTAAGATGACAAGTAATCATATATTTGAGTGGTTGAAAGAGATTCATCATGTCATTATAATAAGGTCAAGGATAAGGGGGAGTGTTAAAATATTATATTCCTACCCCTATTTTTATCGACCATATTCTTTAGATTTCCACACCAATGGCCACAAAAAACATTAACTACAACATTTAAAATTTGAAATTTTGAGAACCATTTCTATTTGGGGAGAAATTTGGTGGTAGGTGAAACTATCAATAAAAATATAAATAAAATAAGAGACAAATAGAATGTAATAGAATAGAATAAACATAGAGCACAATATATATAACTTAACATAGTAGAAGTAGAAGTTAGAAGTTATATAAAATAGTGAAACAACTTGTAGTTTTTAATGTAATAACAATAGTCAAAGGTAGAGTAGAGTAACCTAGAAAACACAGTAGAAAGGAGAGAATAAACACATCAACAGACTATGTAAGTAAAATAAGAAGAAGAGGGGGTAGAATAGAAAGAGTAGGAAGAATAAAAGTTAAAAATAGTTAGGCCATTTAGCAAAATTTATAGAAGGGTAAAATAGATAAAAATAGTTTTCACAAGAATTTTGTTAACAATTATAGTTGTAGTTTTTTTGACATAAACAACTAATGTAATCATATTTTAGAATCATTTAATATATATACATTTTGTGTTTTAGACTATCTCTACCCTCCTTGTTCTTCTCTATTTTAGCTTGTTTTTAGAGAAAATTTATATGTTGTTGGTTATTTCCCATATATGCCTACACATTCTTTCTGTTTTATACCAACATGGTCATGAATCTTCAAAAGGTGGTGGTTCCCTTGTTACAATAGTGATAGATGATGATAAGGATGGAAATATTTGAATCTTTTAGGTTTTTAGGTTGTAGTATCTAGTGATGGCCTTTTTGGATTAGCAATTTTATTTGGTATTATAGATCACTACATTTTTGGTCATTTTGGTATCTAGGTTTATAATAGTAACCTATTTTTGGCTTAATAACTTGTTCAATTTTCTTAGTTCTAGTCAGGATGTCAGATAAGTAATTTTTAAATATCAGAGCTAACAGTTTATTTTGTATAATTTATAAATATATTATCTAGGTGAGAGACCTATTGAACCCCAATAAAGATCTTAAAAAAGTAATAATTCCCTCATAGGTATTGGTTGATGAGGCTATTCGAATAAGATTTTGACATCTAACAACAACATAAACTATACTAATTATCCTAAAGAATTAATTTCCATGAACATGAAAATGATGTCAAGTGAATCTCACCAAACCCAAATTAATCTCATGAATTAAACATATATGTTTATTTATGAATCAATACTATAATTACTCTTTTTAAATTATGTGGTACTTAATCTCACCGTATTCCAAGTAAAACAAACATGTAGACATCAATGTGTCCTTTTGAGGTTATAAGCTTGTCTTTTTGGTTGGTTTGAGTGATTATCTATAATTTTTCACATCTAAAACTATTCAATATATTGGTTAATAATATTATTTGATTAAAATTATTAAAAAATGTTAGCTTTACCCTTATATTTCCCATTTTGGTGCCTATCGGTTTTCCACACACAAGGTAATAAATAATATTCAATAGTAATGAGTGCTAAGTAATCTTAATCTCTATCATTTCATTATCTAAATCATTTCATAACAATAATCCATGTCTATTTGAATATCAATAATTTCATAACATAAAATGGTAAACAATGAATAAAAAGGCCATGTCAAGATAAACAAATAACACATTTTAGATATAGTAAAAAAATACATTAAATGGATTAAATAACTAATAAGAGGTATCTGCATAAATGATAGTATAAAATAGGGTCAATGCTTCCATAGCTATTGCCACAATACACTTGACAATCCATAAAATTCTTTTTTTGGCTTTCTAATGAGAGAGAGAATAATGGCAAAAGAAAATATTTAAACTTAAACCTAACTTAGAGATGTGGGAACTTTTTATTAAAATATATTTAAATTTATATTATATAATATATAACAGTATGTATAAAATATTTCAATTTATATTATATTATACATAATATTAAGTATGATATATTTAAATTAATATTATATAATATTATCCTACATTATTTAATATATATTCCCTTCACCTGTAGAGGTTGATATGAGCAAACCTCTTCCACTAAGATATGATACATTCAATTTACATAATACCCCTTAATAGTAAATGAATACATACATGATACATACATAGATACATGTGTGTGTGTGTGTGTGGGTGTGTGTGTGCGTGTGCACATATGTGTGTGTGTGTGTGTGTGTGTGTGTGTGTGTGTGTGTGTGTGTGTGTGTGTGTGTGTGTGTGTGTGTGTGTGTGTGTGTGTGTGTGTGTGTGTGTGTGTGTGTGTGTGTCTACATATATACATACATACATATATATACATACACACACACACATATATATAGACACACACACACACACACACACACACACACACACATATATATCTAGGTATGTATATATGTATGTATGTATATATGTAGGTATATATATGTATATATGTAGGTATATATATGTATATATGTATGTATATATATATATGTATATATATGTGTGTATATATATGTATATGTATATATGTATGTATATGTGTATATATAGATATATATACATATATATATAGACACACACACACATATATATATATATATATATGTAGTTATGTATGTGTATATATGTATATATATAACACTAATTATATAAATATTCTATAATATATATTATCATAATATTTTTATATATTGATAACTAATTATATAATATATATTTTAATATAGTTTATGAATCAATATTATATATTATATATTTTAGTATAATTACTTCAAATTTATAATATATAATATATATTGATATTAAAATATTATATTACAATATCTTTTATATATTCCCCACATCTTTTATAGATGTTGATTTCAGTAAACCTCTTCCATAGGGATATGATGTGAATTAATATTGTGATTTGCAACATGGACATAAGCATTCCACTGACATATGTAAAATTACATAAGTTCATTTAATATAGAAATAGAAGTAGGAACTTTGGAACCAACGGTAATGATTTATAAATAATAGTCTCTTGCATAATAAGTGGAGTTTCATCCACATGTTTTAGAGATGTAACATTATCAAATAATATCTGTTAAGGAGAAACAAGAGTTGGTGGTGGTATACTTGAGAATACATCATCACTAGGTATATTAGGCATATGTGGAATTGATGGTGTCTTTGAAACATATATGACCACTTTATATTTATATCCAATTTTTGAACCCAAAATTCCTCTTTGTCTCTTTAAAAAAAATTAGTGCCATTGTAATAAAATCAATTTTTTCATTGAAATCACCAAGACAATCCTTGATCACCCATAATTGATTTCCTTATCTAATGAATACATAAGTCTCCTGATATAAACCAAGGGGGTTATAGTTTTGACATAAAAATAGTTTTCTAAGAAGCTATATTAATATCTTTACATGAAAAATACAAGCCATCATAAACTAAAGCATGCTATGGTGATTCAAATCCCAATAGGTTTGCACTCACAATTACTTTATTTGAATTATATTATATGTTAATATAGTTTATGAATAAATATTATATATTACATATTTTAATATAACTACTTTAAATTTATAATTTATAATATTACAATATTATATTACATTATTTAATATATATTCCTCTAACCAATTATATAGGTTTATATGAGTAATCATCTTCCATAGGGATATGATGAGAATTCATATTATGATTTGCAACCTGGCCATAAACATTCCACTAACATATGCAAAATTATAGAAGCTCATTTAATGTATAAACAGATGTGAGAATTTTGGAACCAATGTTAATGATTTAGAAATAATAGGATATTTCATAATAAGTGGAGTTTCATCTACATGTTTTAGAGATGTAACAATATTAAATAATATCTTTTAAGGAAAAACAATAGTTGGTGGTCGTATACTTGATAGTGCATCATTAGGAGGCATAGTAGGAATACATGGAATAGATGGTCTCTTTGCAACATAAATGTCCACTTTTGATTTATATCCAATTTATAAACCTAAAATTCCTCTTTGTAATTTTTAATGTTTTTAGCACAATTGTCACAAAATCAATTTATCCATATAAATCACCAAGACAAACCCCAATCAACCAAATTTGACCTTTGTGACCTCTATATGCATAAAATACATAAGCACTTGTATTGAAACCAAAGGAATTATAGTTTTGACATAGAGATAATGTGATAAGAGGATATAATATATATACACAAAGAATAGAATCCATCATAAACTAAATCATTTCATGGAGATTTAGATCTCAGTAGGTTTGTATCCACAATTTCTATATATGTACTATATTATATGTTCATATAGTTTATGAATCAATATTATATATTATATATTTCAATATAATTACTTTAAATTTATATAATATAAGATATAATATTATAATATTATATTACATTAGTTAATATATATTCCCCACATCTATTATAAAGGTTTATGTGAGTAATCCTCTTCCACATGGATTTGATGAGAATGCATATTATGATTTGTGACATGGCCATAGGCATTCCATTAACAAATGCAAAATTATAAAAGTTCATTTAATATATAGATAGAATTTTGAACTTTAGAATTAATGTTAATGATTTATAAATTATAGGATCCTGCATAATAAGTTGAGTTTCATCCACATGTTTTGGAGATGTAACACTATTAAGTAGAATATTTTAAGGAGAAATAAGAGTTGCTAATAATATCCTTGAGAATGTGTCATCACTAGGCATAGTAGGCATATATGGAATAGATGGGGTCTTTGCAACATATATGTCCACTTCAATTTTATATCCAATTTATAAACCCAAAATTCCTCTTTGTCCCTTGTAATTTTTTAAAAACCATTGTAACAAAATTAATATCTCTATTGCAATCGAGAAAGACAAACCATAATCAACCATAATTGAGCTCCTTATCTAATGAATACATAATCCCCCTGATCAAAACTAAGGGAGTTGTAATTTTGATGTAGAAACAATGTGCTAAAAGGATATACTATCTTTACATGATGAATTCAAGCCATCATATACTAAAACATTGCATGGTGATTTAAATCCTGATAGATTTACACATGCAATTACTTTATATTAAATATATGATATGTTAATATAGTTTACAAATCAATATTATATATTACATATTTTAGTATAATTACTTTAAATCTATAATATATAATATTATAATATTATTGTACATTATTTAATGTATATTCCCCACACCTATTATAGGGGTTGATAAGAGTAATCCCCTTTCATAGGGATATAATGAGAATGCATATTGTTATTTAAAACATGGACATATGCATTCCACTAACAAATATTAACTTATATATGTTCATTTAATATAGAAATAGAATTTAGAAATTTTGAACTGATGGTCATGATTTAGAAATAATAGGCTCTTTCATAATAAGTGGACTTCCATCCACATGTTTTGGAGATGTAACATTATTAAATAGTATATTTTAAGGAGAAACAAGAGTTGGTGGTGGTATACTTGAGAATGCATCATCATTAGGAATAATAGGCATACATGGAATAAATGGTGTCTTCACAACATATATGTCCACATCAAATTATATCCAATTTTTATACCCAAAATTCCTTTTTGTCACATCAAATGTTTTTTGAGACATTGTAATGAAATCAATTTCTCTATTTCAATAACCAAGACAAACCCTAATCAGACATAGTTGAGCTCCTTATCTAGTGAATGCAAAATCCCCTTGATCGAAACCAAGGGAGTTATAGTTTTGATGTAGAAATAATGTGGTAAGAGGATATATTAATATATTTACATGAATAATGCAAGCCATCATAGACTAAAGCATTATATGGTGATTTATATCCTGATAGGTTTTCACCCATAATTATTTTATATGAACTATATTATATGTTAGTATAATTTATCAATCAATATTATATACTATATATTATATATTTTAGTATATTTAGTTTAAATTTATAATGTATAATATATAATATTATAATATTATATTACATTATTTAATATATATTAACCACACCTATTATAAAGGTTTATATGAGTAATCCTCTTCTAGAAGGATATGATGAGGATCCATATTGTGATTTACAACATGGCCATAGGCATTCCACTAATATATTTAAAATTATAGAAGTTCTTTTAATATAGAAATAAAAGTTGAATATTTGGAATGAAAGGTAATGATTTATAAATAATAGGCTCTTACATAATAAGTGAAGTTTCATCCACATTTTTTGGAGATGTAACATTATTAAATAGTATCCTTAAAAGAGAAATAAGAGTTGGTGGTGGTATACCTGAGAATGCATCATCATAAGGCATAGTAGGCATACATGAAATACATGGTGTCTTTGTAACACATATGTCCACTTCAAATTCTATTCAATTTTTGAAACCAAAATTCCTCTTTGTCATGTTTGATTATTTTACCACCATTGTAAAAAAATAAATTTATAAATTGCAATCACAAAGACAAACCCTGATTAGCCACAGTTGAGCTCCTGATCTAGAGAATACATAAGCCACCTGATCAAAACCAAGGGAGTTGTATTTTTGATGTACGCATAATGTGATAAGAGGATATATTACTATCTTTACATGAATAATGAAAGACATCATAGCTTGAAGTATTGCATGCTGATTCAGATCCTGATATGTTTGTACCCATAATTAATTTATATAAATTATATTATATGTTAATATAGTTTATGAATCAATATTATATATTATATATTTCATTATAACTAGTTTAAATTTATAATATTTAATATTATGATATTATATTACATTATTCAATATATATTCTCCACACATATTAAAGAGGTTGATATGAGTAATCCTCTTTCATGGGGATATGATGAGAATGCATATTGTGATTTTTAACATGGTCATATGCATTCCAATAATATATACAAAATTTAAAAACTTTATTTAATATATAAATAAAAGTTGGAATATTGGAACCAAGGGTAATGATTTAGAAATAATAGGCTCTTGCATAATAAGTGGATTTTTTGAAACAACCCCAATTTTTTTTGAAGTTGTATATCATAATACACAATGTATGCATAATGAACCTAAACCTCATTCGCTAATGCAAGTGATGCACATTTAGCATACACACATGCATAATTATAAAGGTTAATCTTAACCTTTTGGAGTCATCAACAATCACAATAAGGCATGACATGGTACCTAATAAAACATTGTCCCTACTAGTAATCAAATATAATATCCTGTAATAAAAAAAACACATAACAACCACTATATAAAAGAGTGTATGTGGGTTATGCTAAGGCTCAATGACATAAAATTATCATAACATAATTCATGGAATGATTTCAATCAATCCATAATCAAGCTTGTTATAGTCCCAATGTATGAGTGAATCTACCATCATGCCTTACTTCATCCTCTAATAGGTAATAATATAGTGGTGGACAATCCTTGAATCATTATAATCAATTGTAAATTATAGAATAACTAATATAATATAATAACAATAATGGGAAGAGGAATTAATACACCTCAATTACATGGAAGCCCACACACACACACATGCGTGCGCGCACATGTTTGTTTGTGTGTGTGTGTGTGTGTGTGTGTGTCTAACATTGATTTTCTTATTAATGGATGTTTAAGGTAGGGATAACATATTAGCTTTAATACTCACATTATCATTTTAACTAATTCTATAATCAGGAATTTATTGTGCATGATTAACTCTTATAACATTAGTCTCATATTTTCCCATGTAACCCTTCAATAGATTAATTCACTTCATGAAACACCTTAATAGGTCATGTCGACAAGAATGAGTAACATCTGCTTACACTTGAAGCTTAGAATAAGGAGGTATGGAAAAAGGATTGGAATCATAAACTCATTCCAAAGATTAGCTTGTTTTGGTGGGCTACTTCCCGTAACAAAATCCTTACTCAGGACAACCTTCAAAAGAGGGGGTTTACTTTGGTCAACAGATGTTTTTTGTGTGGTTTTAGAGAGGAATCAGTTTCACACCTATTCATACACTATGAGTTTACCTAAGATTTATGGGGCACAATACTTAACAACTTTGGCATTGAATGGGTTTGAAATTTTGACCTTAAAGAAGTAATTCTTAGCTAGAACTCAACCTTCACACATCCCTAGATTAAGGAATTATGGAAGCAAGCTCTACCATGATTGAACTAGACTTTATGGAAAGAGCAAAATCACAAAATTTTTAGGGACACTGCTAGAAATACTGCTCAGGTGTTTAACTCCTTTGTTAGGACCATCTTGGAACGTGTTAAAATAGATCATATTAGTGTTGTGGAGAAACCCCTAATTGAATTTGAAAGTCAAATTGTGGCAAAATGGAAGGTTTTAAACCTTATCCCTGGGCATGATAATTCCAAAATTCTTCAGAGACTTCATATTAAATGGATACCACCTAAACCCAATTGGATGAAACTCAATTTTTATGGGGCATCCAAGTTTAGTGGTAAAGCAAGTGGAGGAGGAATAATAAGAAATGAAAAAGGAGGGATGTTTGGTGTCTATGTTGTTGGCATGGGTTGCCAGAGCAATAACTATGCTGAAGCTATGGCCTCACTTTGGGTATTAAAGTTAGCTATATCCCTAGGAATTATAAATTTGAATATTTAGGGAGATTCTAAGTTGGTCATAGATGCCGTTAATAAAGCATCTAACATTGGTATCCATCTAAAAGACATCATTATGCATATCCAGTTTCTTTTGCAATAGTTTTCTAAAGTTGAGATTACCCACACCTACAGAGAAGGTAACAGGGTAACTGATGCTTGTACCAACCTTGGTAAGTAATTCTCAAGATGGAGGGTATGGTGACAAGGGGCTGATATACCCCCAAACATTAGAGAGATCATTCATAAGGAGATGATGGAGCTTGAATGATGCACTTTGATGACAAGATTGCTTTTGAATGCGGTCTATGTGGAGAAGGCTATTACGGATCATGGAAAATGATAACCTTAGTAATTCCTTGATTGTCATGATTAATTCCTTATATCATGAGGTGGAGGTGCAAGAGTCACATCATGAAAACCAAGGGGGAATTATTTTCAATCATGAAAGTAGACGTCACTACGGTGGGCCATTTTGTAAAATGAGCCTTCACATCTACATTTAGTGTAAATAGAACTAAGGGCTTGTTAATTGTTTGAAGCTCAAGGTGGTAATTAGGGTATGAAGAGCTGAAAATTCAAGAAATTTTGGAGGACACTGGTGGGAAACAAGATTTTTGAGTTTTTGAGGTCACTGAAGAGTAGGGTACTGATTCTAGGGGAACTATTGATAATAAGGAGAAGATGCATGTAGAAGAAGCTGGTGAGGGTTTAGAGAATGAGAATGATTGGAAAATAGATATTGGGGCCTTAAAGGTTTGCATTCAAAAGTTGGAAAAGGTCTTTGCCAAAGGCCTTCGAAATAACATTTTGCTGAATATGACTATGTTGGAAGCGGTGGGTAATCCAAGGAATGCTGACAATGTGGACAATGAGAATCTTAAGGATCTTGTTAATTCTATAGTTATGTAGTTTCATCCTTTTTGACTATGGTCTTTCCAGTGTTTTGTTTTGCTTGTAACTTAGTTTCTCGGCTGTGCCATTTGTTCGATATTGGCATCTTTTGCTTGCCAACCTTCCTATCTTTTTTCACTGTATATGGTTTGGCCCCTAGTTTTCTGCCTTAGTTAATCAAAAACATTTGCTCCTATGCCCAATATAAAAATCTCATTTGAGTGTCCAATGGTTCTGAAAAAACCAATTTTTTGAGGCATATCAATACCAAAGTGTACACACATATCAACCTCATATGCATGGCATTTCCTATCGATGAGAAAATATTTATAATATGAGGGGAATTTATTAATTATATCTATCATATGAATATGATATCTATAAATACAACTCCATTCACTTCTTTTATATCAACATATAACTGAGGAAAAGATCAATAACATTATATTTCTTTATAATGTAAGGGATCTAAGATTTGCCTTCTCTATACACAACTAAAAATTTATCCCAAAATTACAATGTCCATCTCATTTGGCACTTACAAATTAGAATGCCCAAGGATCCTTTATAATCCATGCATAAATTGAAAATGACAATAGGTAGTTCTATATTCTTAGTTTATTTCAAGAGTAATTCCAACATGTATAAAAAGGAAATGAACGCATGAATTTGTATCCGTAAGAAATACTTAGATAACTCATATTATATTCCATCAAATTTAATATTCTAACTTACTGAAGTTCATAGTTAATATACTCAAACATGTCAAGACATCCAAATTAAGTAACCTCTTTAAATACATAATTTGTATACCATTCATTATCAGAATGATTCAAATAAAGTGACTATATAACAATTTTATAAGATTAAGAAATGAATAGATGTTATTTTAAAATGCCACAAATCAATACCATATGATCCATGATGAAATAACAATTTAATTTACTATCATGGCCTTTACAATTGATATTCATCTATCAATCCAAATATTAAAACTCAAGTATGCCTAATCACCATAATAATTAATCTATTTTACCTTATATATTTTTTTGTCTCAAGTATCACAATAATATGTATCAAGTGAACATAATGAAGTTCTATAAAATGACATAATGAAATATTACGATGCTAAGCAATTTAACCAATTACATGTTATAGTTTCAAGAATGAATGGATATGTAATAACATACTAAAGAGTCATAAAGACAAATGGTATGGTGTAACACTATAACATTAGTAAGGAATATCTGCTCAATAACCAAAGAAAAAATTTGAGTACATTCAAGAGTGAATTCAAAACTATATGTAAGCATTGACAATTACATCGTAATCAACAACATGAGATTGAACTTATTAATTTCAAAGGGTCCTTAACCATGAACAAGGTTAGCATGCTAGGAGTCAAATGTAACTAATATGATATCTAATGAAGGTAATCATAACTACAACCATGAGCCAAACTACCTGAAAGTAACATACATCTAAACTAGTAAATAGATAAATTACATGTAAACAACATTACCAAATACATAATACCTATCCAAGAATTCATCTAAGTATGAAATAGTAGTAAAAATCCAAGGCAAGCCCTCCCAACCAGCACTATGAGCCTTCCATAGGTGTCCCTTACCACCCCCAACCATCAACTTGATGATGGTTTCAATAAATATGGTCAAGGAGGAAGTTCTAAGCGAGCTGGGTACTATACCAGAAGACATCACATCAAAATATCATATCCCAACACAAGGACCAATAACCAATAAGGGTACACTCCATGCAATTATAAGGTAGGATATAAAACACCACATATAACCTAATAACTATACTCTACTAGGTTAAGGACTAATAAATAAAATAACTAAGTAGGATAATTAGGAAAACTTGCCGATACACAATCCCATAGTAATAATTGTAGTTCAGGCAATCAATGCAAATCATAATCAATTATAAAGCATAATCAAACAAAAAAAAAGAAAATTCAACATAAAACATTTAGAACCTACACCCATTTCGGATTTAGAAAAACACCAACAAGTTTCATAAATAGTGATAGTTATAAGATTCCAATGAACATTCAAACATCACATAATAAAAATGCCAATGACTAATAAAAGAGATTTGGGGGATCATCATAAGGTCTCATAACCTCATATGATCCTTGATCATTTCAATTGGGTCATAAGTATAAATAGAAATAGAAGGCCACTAAATGGTTTAATTAAAAACAAGGAAAAACCTTCAATATACGATAGTGGTTACAATAGGGATTTGCCCTTATCCTCAAGTCATGAAAGAATATAAAATACACAAATACCCATGTTAAGGCCTCACCTAATTCACATATATTCATTCCTATCAAAAAATTTGTCAGGTAATTTCAATGATCATATATACATATAGTTTTATAACAAGGCTAAGAAATTATAGAAGCATAATTAACCCATCCATTAATATAAGGATCCAGTCTCTTTCCATTGCAAAGAAAACTTATATGCATATTGCATCATGTTTCTTGTAACATTATCATTACATATCATAATTAACAACACTGGGAAAAAATTTAAAATATCTGGGGTGTTGCATATTTTGATTTAGGTTTCCTATATCGATGTCATTATTCATGACAGCTCAATAAACTAAAAATAATTTTTTAAATATTTTGTGTGTTTCATATTTTGAGTTAAGTTTTTCATATCAATGTCATTACATGTCATAATTCAATTTACTGAGAAAAAAATTAGAATTTTTTGTGGTGTTACATATTTTGAGTTGGGTTTGCCATACCAATGTCATGTTACATGATCAAATTAAAAACATTAGGACAAATTTTAGAAATATTTAGGGTATTACATAGTTTGAGTAATGTTTCCCATATTAATGTCATTGTCAAGCATAATTCACAACTCTATGATAAATTTTAAAAATATTTAGAGTGTTATATACTTTTAGACATGTTTCCAATGCAAATGTCATCATGCATCAAAATTCAAAACATTGGCATGAATTTACTTAAAATTTTTATTTTTATATATTTGGAGTTGGGTTTCTAATATTAATATTAGTACATATAATTTATAACACTATCATAAATTTTAGAAATTTCTAGCTTGTTTGATTTTTTGAGTCAAGTTTCTCATACCAATTCATTATGTTACACAATTCACAATACTAGGAAAATTTTTAGAAATATTTGGCATGTTGCATATTTTGATTTGTGTTTCCCATACCAATGTATTTGTACATCAAAATTACCAACATTAATAAAAATTAAAAAATTATTCTTAGTGTAGCATATTTTGAGTTTGGTTTTCCATACCAATGTTATTATGAAGTGTAATTCATAACCCTATAATGAATCTAAAAACTTTCAAGACAATAAATTTACCAATAGGACATTATCTAAAAAAATACCTTGTATTGATTCATATTGAATGAATTGAAACAATTATAAACCCAAACCATGCTTAAATGAACCTTAACTCAAAATTAGATTTGACATGTAAAAATTTGAAAAAAAACTAAAATCTAAAAAACATCTATTTTTAGCAGGTACTATTTTTATTAAGTTTCATATACAAGATAACATAGCTCTAAAAATCTCCCAAAATACTCTAAACACTAAAATTAGCCTATGGGATAAAATTTAATTGATGTTGACATTCGGTCCTAAAAATATACAATTTCTAAAAATATAAAATTCCTAAAAAAATCATTAAATGGTAATTTCAGACCCTCATGTGATCACACATGGCATCATATAAATAAATTTATATGGTCATTTTGTCATGTGGAAGAGCTCAAATGGAGCTACAAATCAAAAATTATGGCCTCCAGATGTTTGGCCAATTTTTTTCTGGATCATTCTCCTTTGGTTGAAAACAACTCAACTCCTATGAGTTACCCTAATTGTACTACTACCATTTTTCTTTGTGAATCTTCTTTATATCTCATTGTTTAATCCAAGTGTTGTATTATTATTTTAATCCTTCCACTAGACCAAATAACTATTATTGTTCCCTTGCCTTGTGCTTAGAATCTTCATATACAAAACCTACACTATTTTTTCCTTGTTCTTTAGAATTTGCTATTTCAAAATTACTTCTTCATCTATGCCACCACCTTCACCATATTCTCCATGGAATTCATATAAATATGAAGCATTATATATATATATATATATATATATATATATATATATATATATACATATATATATATATATACATATATATATATATATACATATATATATATATATATATATATATAATGTGGTAGACTCACCCCATAAGCATTGCCATTGATTTTCTTCACACTTTTGCATGGTCCAATTGTATTGTACATCAACTTATTGTACATGTCATTTAGAAACATTTATTTCCTTAAATAAAACATTAACAACTCTCCTTCTAAAAATAACTTAGGTCTTATTTTGAAATCTACTACTACTTAATATTTTTCATTACATTCTTGTAACTTTATCCTTACAATAATATATGTGCTCTATAAGTGCTTTTACATCATCACTAATTCAATTTGTAATTGGCAATTGTACCAAATATAAAATACCCATAGGATTTCCCCCATAAACAATTTTAAATATTGATTTTCCTATTGATCTATTTACTAAAATAATATATGTAAACATAGCTTGTTGTAAATCCATGTCCCATTGCTGGGGCTTCTCTCCCACTATGCATCTCAATAAATTTTACAAGCTTCTATTCACAAGTTTTATCTGTCCATTTATGTTTTGCTGATATTAAATACTAAATTTTAGCTTCTTACCCATCTTGTTCCACAAATTCCTCCAAAAATGACTTAGAACTTTTATGTTTCTATCTAAAGCAATAGTTTTTGGAACACCATTCAATCTCACAATATCTTTAAAGAATAATTTTGTAACTCTAGTGGCATCATTAGTTTTCTTACATGTGATGAAATGAACCATTTTATAAAAAATATATAAAATAACAAAAATTGAATCATTATCTCTATGTTTGTTTGGTAATACCAACATAAAATCCATACTCAAATCTATCCATGGTCCCCTTATCACTCGTAATGGTATGTATATCCAAGTATTCTATGTATGTCCTTTACCCACATGACAAATTTTGTACCTTGAAACATACCTTGTCACATCTCTCTTCATATTTGGCCAGAAATATGTTTTATCTAACAAATCTATTGTCTTCATCTTACCAAAATGTCTAGCCAAGCCACCACTATGGAATTATCTTATTATATTATCTCATAAACACCCAATTGAAATGCATAAGTATTTTGATTTGAAGAAATACAATTCTTGTATAAGATAATCATCATGAATAGCATCTATCCCACCTATAAATGGATTCCTACACTTCTCAACTATCTTTCCAAAATATGGAATAGTATCATATAATTCTTTGATAGCTTCAAATCTAACTACTTCATTCCCCATAGTAGTTAATAATGTTATTATCTTGTTCAATTCATCCTCTACATAATTTTGTATTCTTGATTTATGTCTCAACACAAAAGTATACCCTAAAATAAATAACCCCACTTGGCATACCTACTATTCAACTTCTTTTGTGTATTCACATACCTCAAAGTCTCATGATCTGTGAATAAGATAAACTCCTTAGGCACCAAATAATGCCTCCATTGTCTTAATGTTTGTATAATGACATAAAGTTCAACATCATAAGTAGAATAATTTATTCTTACCTCATTTAATTTCTCACTAAAATATGCTATTGTCTTTCTTTCTTGACTCAACACATCCAATTCCCATGACTGAAGCATCACAATCAACTTCAAACAATTTTCTAGAATATAGTAATGCTAAAATTGGTCTTTCTATAATACTCTTCTTAAAAAATCCAAAGATTTTTATCTCTTCTCTAGTCCATGCAAATTCCTTCCCTCTCATGTAATCTATTTTTGGCACTACAATACTAATATTTTTTTTGTAAAAAGTTGCTAAACCATGGAAAATTTTTACCTTTGTAATTATTTTTGGAATAGACTACTCAACAATTTCATTTATCTTTTCTTCATCCATTCTCACACCATCTACTAAAATTACAAATCTGAAAAATACCAAATTATTCTACATAAACCTGCACTTCTTCAAATTTCCATACAACTTCTCCTTTGATAAAAAATCTAGTACTGTCATCAAATGTTGTAAGTGTTCTTATTTAGTCTTACTGAATATCAAAATATCATTAAAATACACAACCACAAGCTTACCAATATATTCTTGTAGCATTGTAATCATCACCATCATAAATGTGTCAGGTGTATTATATAATTTGAAGGGCATCATCATCCACTCATATAAGCCATCCATAGTCTTGAATGCAGCTTTTCACTCATCTCCTTTATTAATTTGAATATCATAATAAGCACTCCCTAGATCAATCTTGGTAAAATATTTTTCTCCTACAAGCACATACATCGTATCATCTAAATTAGGTGTAGGAAACCTATACTTGATTGCAATTTTATTAATTTCTATACTATCCATACACATTCTCCATACTCCATCTTTCTTTAGAGTTAGCAATGTTGGTATTGCACATGGATTCATACTCTCCTTTATCACCTTCTTTCTTAATAATTTAGTAACATATTTATTTAATTCTGCATGTTCTACTAGACTCATCCTATAAGATACTTGATTGGGTAGAGATGATCTTGGAATAAAATCAATGTGATGTTGAATATCTCTTTTTAGTGGTAAACCATCTGGTAACTAATCAAGTATAACATCTATATATTTTTTCAACATTATTTTTTCTTATAGTGGTATTTGCACTATTTTTGTGTCTTCATTATTTTCTACTAATACATAACAACAACCTACCACCTTCATCTCTTTAATAAATTATTTATTAGAGAGAATTCTTTCTACCTTTTCTTCTTCTTTAATAGGTAGCATTACTCTTTGTACCACCTTTCCAAAAAGTGTGTGTGTTCTGTGCTCTATCATGAATTACTTTCCTATCAAATTTCCATGGTCTCTCCAATAAAAAATGACATGCATCCATCAAAATAACATTACACCATTTTTCATCGTTATAACTTTTTACTATAGAAAACTTAATTAAGCACCTTTTATCTATAATAACCTTATTCCCTTTCTTAAACCATGAAATCTGATAAGGATTGGGATGCTTTTCACATTGAAAATTTAATTTCTCTATCATTTATTTAGAAACCATATTTTCACAAACACCACCATCTATAATTACTTTGCATACCTTTCCACCTAAAGTAAATTTCATTCAAAAAATGTTTGATCATAGCCATTCATCACCACCTTATTTACTATTTACTTGTTCCTTCCATGGAGTGATTATGGTTCTTCTCATCATGAGATTATTTCCAACATCTACATGAACAAATTTATTATTTTGCTCTTCTATCTCAGCCTCAACTAGATTCAATGTTGGGTGATCTTCTTGCCTCATTTCTTGATATTGATAATTTGGACACTTAAATTCACTATGTCCTCATTTTCCACATCTATAAAAAACATAAGTTCTATGCTAATTTAGAAACCATCCTCTAGAACCACCATTATCTCATCCTCTTTAAAACCCTCTTCCTCTTTGTTGGTATCAAAACCTTTGCCTATTATCATCTTGTTTTTTTTTTTTTTGCACCACATGGTGATTCACCTCTATTGGTATTAGGTATACCTATGCTAGTATTAAACCCACATAATTCCCTTATTGGATGGTATTTGCTCTTTTATGACAAAGAGACATTCTTCTAAAATTTTGTCTATTTTATTTTTCTTCTACCTTCAAAGCTAATTGATAGTCCTCCTCCATGCAAATTATTATATGCATGCTCAATTCATCTTGAATAGTAAATTTTAAACAATTTACATACCTTATATCCATTTTATTTAAAATTTCATCATGCTTCCTTGTATGAAAAGTTTATAAAACTCATCTATATACTCTTATATACTATGATATTTTTGTCTTTAATTCTGAAATAATTTGTATAGGCTTTGTGCATACTCTACAAGATTAAATTTCCCCCTCAAATGATTTTCCATCTTTTGCCATGAATTAATCTTATCTTTACCTTTTCTATATCTCTCTTTATGTAGGTGATCCAACCAAATCATTGCATGACCTTTCAATTTTGTGCATACAAACTTTAACTTCTTCTCTTCTCTCATAGTCTTCTACTCAAAGAACTTCTCCATATTATTCATCCAATATATTAACTCCTAAGGTTTTAAACTGACTCCATCATTTTTATTAAGTTTCTTACATAGGTGCATGAAGCTCCACAAATCTCCAAAAATACTATAAAAACTAAAATTAAACTCTGAGATGAAATTAAATTGAATATGATTTGTGGTCATAAAAATATATAATTTCTAAAAATAGAAAATTCCCTAAAAAATCATTAAATGGTAATTTTAAACCCTTAGATGATCATGTATGGCATTCAAAAAGTATAAAAAATAAATTTAAATAGATTTACCCCCTTAATGTATGATCTAAATTTTTGAGATGGCTATTTTGGTTTTTGGAAGAGCTCAAACAGAGCTACGGGTAAAAATTTATGGCCTCTAGAAGATTGTCTAATTTTTTCTGCATCACCCTTGGACAACTTTCAGATATATTTGGTGTGTTAAATATTTTGAGTTGAGTTTACCATAATAATGTGATTTTATGTGCATGATTTGTAACACTAGGGAAAAATGGAAATATTTTAGGTGTTAAAAATTTTAAGTCATGTTTCCTATAGTAATGTCATTTTGTGGTGTAATTTGTAATACTAGGACAAATTTTATAATTATTTGTAATATTATATACTTAGAGTTATGTTTCTAACACAAATGTCATTACACATCACAATTTACAACACTGGGATTTTTTTTTGAAATATTTGGGGTGTTGCATATTTTTAATTTAGATTTCTCATACCAATATTTTTGTATGTTTCTATTCATAACATTGGGAAAATTTTCATAAATATTTATAGTGTTTCATATTTTTAGTTAGGTTTTCTATACCAATGTATCTATATGGAATAATTTGAAACCCTAGGATAATACATGGAAATATTTGTGGTGTTGCATATTTTTATTCACAATTTGCAACACTAGGACAAATATTATAACTACTTAGTTTTTTTCATATTTTGTGTCGGTTTTCCCTTACCAATTCATTACATGTCATAATTCACAACACTAGCACAAATGTTAGAAATACATTGGGCAATGTATATTTTTAGTTGGGTTTATTTTACCCATGTCATTACACAATGTAATTTATTACACTTGGAGAATTTTTTAAATATTTAGGGTTTTGCATATTTTGAGTTAGGTTTCCCATACCTATTTTGTTGCATGACATAATTTACATCATTTGGATAAATATTAGAAATATTTGTGGTGTTTCATGTTTCCCATAAAAATGTCATTATACATCATAATTAAAAATAATGATATAGATTTATGAAACATTTTAGTGTTAAATATTTTGAGTTAGATTTTCCACATAAATGCCCTTTGTGCATTTCATTTTGAAACACTAAGACAAATTTCAAAAATATTTAGGGTGTTGCATATTTTGAGTCAAGTTACCTATACTAATGTTGTTGTGTGTTTTAATTCACAACATTGGAATAAATTTTAAAAATATTTGGGGTGTTGCATATTTTTATTCAAGTTTTCTTGTACCAATTTTGTTGTGCATCACAATTTGCAACAATGAGTCAAATTTTATAAACATTTGAGGTGTTACATATTTTGAGTTGGGTTTCCTATATTAATGTAATTTCATAGCATAATCCAAAATACTAGGATAAATTTTATGAATATTTGGGGTGTTGCATATTTTGAGGCAATTTTCATGTATTAATGTCATTGTGTAGCACAATTAAAATAATGTGACAAATTTACATTGAGTCCAATTTTGCATACCAATGTTTTTATGCCTCATAATTCACAATACTTGGACAAATTTTTGAAATATTTGGGGTGTTTCATATTTTAAGTTAGGTTTCTCATACCAAATTCATTATGTATTGAAATTTTCAACATGTGATAAATTTTAAAAAAATTAGGGTTCTGCATATTTTAAGTTAAGTTCCCAATACTAATGTCATTGTGTTTCATAATTTGTAATACAGGGAAAAATTTTTAAATATTTGGGGTGTTGTATATTTTGAGTAACTTTTCCCTTACCAATTTCATTATGTAGCATAATTCTCAACACTAGGACACATTTATGAAATATTTTGAGTGTTATGTTTTTGATTTAGGTTTCTCATACTAATGTCATTGCACATCATAATTACCAACATTAGGACAAGTTTTGAAAATATTTAGGATGTTGTATATTTTTATTTTATTTTTTCATACCAATGTATTTGCATAGTATACTTCACAACAATTGAAAAAATTTATAAATATTTGAGATCTTTCATAATTTGAGTCAATTTTCACAAATGAATGTCATGGCATATCATAATTCATAACAATGAGATAAATTTTATAAGTATTTTTAGTTTTTAATATCTGAGTTAGTTTTCCTATGCCAATGTTATCATATGGTGAGATTTACAACACTAGGACAAATTTTGGAAATATTTAGGGTGTTGCATATTGAGTTAGGTTTTCCATACCAATGCTATTACATGATGCAATTTGTAATTCTAGAAAAAAAAATTGCAATTATTTGAGGTGTTAAATTTATTGAGTCAGGTTTCCCATAATGACATCATTTCATGACAAATTAAGACACATTTCATACACATTTAGGGTGTTTCTTATTTCTGGTCAGGTTTCCCATACCAATGTCATTATATGACACAAATTGACAATAATAGGAAAAATTTATAAAATATTTAGGGTGTTGCATATTTTGAGTTGACTTCATTTACAAAAGTCATTACATAGTGTCATTCATAACAATATGACAAATTTTAGAAATATTTGGGATGTTTCATATTTTGAGTTGGGTTTCTTGTACCAATGTCATTAACCATTATAATTCACAAAAATAGGATAAATTTTATAAATATTCTAGGTGTTATATAATCTCAGTCATGTTTCTTAAAGTAGTGTTGTTGTATGATACAAATTGTAAAAACATTGGGTCAAATTTTAGACATATTTTAGGTGTTGAATATTTCAATTTTGGTATCCCATACCAATGTCATTTCATGATGTAGTTAATAACATTGGGATAAATTTTAGAAATATTTTGGGTGTTACATATTTTGAGTTACTTTTCTTGTACTAATGTTGTGGAGTAGGATAATTAAAAAAAATGGGTTTTTTTTTAATATTTTGGGTTTAAAATATTTTAATTTTAGTTTCTCATATACAATTTTATTGTGTAGTGAATTTCAAAACATTGGGAAAAGTTTTATAATTTTTTGGAGTGTTATAAAGTTTGAGTCAGGTTTCCCATACCAATGGTATTACACACTTCAATTCAAAACATTGGTACAAATTTTAGAAATATTTAAGGTGTTGGATAATATGAATTAGGTTTCTCATACTAATGTCATTATGTTTCACAATTCATAATAGTGGGACAAATTTGATAAATTTTTGTGGTGTTACATATTTTGAATCATGTTTAACATACCAATGTTATTGTATGGCACACTTCATAACACTATGACATGTTTTATAAATATTTATGTGTTACATAATTTGAGTTAGGATTCGCATACCAATGTTATTGTGAATCATAATTATCAACACTGGGATAGATTTTGGAAAGGCCATGGGTGTTACATATTCTAATTGGGTTTATCATACCCACATCATTGTGTGGTGCAACTCACAACACTTTGATAAATTTCAAAACTATTTTGGGTGTTGCATATTTTGACTTGGGTTTCATGTACCTATTTCATTACATGGCATAATTTACAACACTTGTAAAAATTTTATAAATATTTGGGGTGTTGTATATTTTGAGTTAGGTTTCTCATACCAATGTTATTATGAAACATAGTTCACAACACTAAGACAAATTTAATAAATATTTTGGGTATTGCATATCTTAATTTCGGTATCCTATACCAATTTAATTACATGACATAGTTTGTAATCTAGGTACAAATTTCAAAGGTGTTGCATATTTAGACTCAAGTTTCTCATACCAATGTTAGTTTATGATGAAATTTTCAACATTGGGAAATAACGTAGAAATATTTGGGGTGTTGTATTATTGATTCAAGTTTCCTAGTTGTTGCACTAAAAATTTCTTATCACTAGGAAAAATTTCAAAAAAATTTGGGGCTTTTCATTTTTTGAGTTATATTTCCCATACCAATGTCATTACATAATGAAAATAGAAACATTAGGAAAAAAAATTGAAATATTTGTGTTGTTGCATAGTTTGAGTCAAGTTTCCCATATGCATATTATTGCATGACATAATTTGTAATGCTAGGGAAAATTTGAGAAATATTTAGGGTGATTCATATTCTATGTCATGTTTCCCATACCAATGTCATTATGTGACAGTTCATAATGTTGGGCTAAATTTTCAAAATAATTGGCATGTTACATATTTTGAGTTGAATTTCTTATACCAATGTTGTTGTGTGGCATAGTTTGTAATGTTTGGAAATAATTCTAAATATATGGTGTGTTGTATATTTTAAGGTAAGTTTACCATACCAATGTCATTACATGGTACAATTTATAACATAAGTTTGAATTTTAAAAATATTTGGGGTGTTCATATATTGAGTTGGGTTTCCTAAATCAATGTCATTTGTTTAAAAACTAAAAAAGTCAACAAAATCCAATATTATCATTTCTCCTAGACTAGTGGGTAGATCCCCAAGAATGATTACTAAGAATTTAGAAACTATAAAAGAGATTTCTAATGACTCTCAACAAACTCTTAAGGTCTAATGTGATAACAAATGAAAGTAATCTCATGGAATGTTAGGGGCCTAAATAAATAAAATAAACAAAGGGCCCTCTACAATATTGTTAAAAGGGTCAATCCTTCTATTTTGCTCATTCAAGAAACTAAAATTTATGATTCCAACATTAAAAATAGTATGGTAAAAATATAGAAAAATGCCCATGCCTTCTCCTCAGAGTCCATAGGTGCCTCAAGTTTCTTGGTCATATTCTAGAACATAGATGTTCTAGAATGATACATGCTCTAGAAATCCACCAATCAAATATTGGTCTTATTCACTGACATCACAAGTAAGGATAAATAAATTCTAACCAATGTTTATGCTCTTAACTCCAAAACTACTAGGAATATTCTTTGGAAAGGATTATCAAATTTTCTTAAGACCTATATTGATTAAAACTATAATGTGGTGGGTAAATTCAACACTCCTCTCACCCATGGAGATAAAAAATGTAGAATCCTTTCCCTTATGGATAATATTCTATAATTTAATGACTTCATTACTAATGCAGGTTTAGTATATGTCAAACTCTATGGAATTCTATTTACATGTTCCAATAGAAGACTAGGAGAACAAATAATTCAAGTTTGCCTTGATATAATTTTTTATCTCTTTAAACTAAGACATTATCTTCTCTAGTAGACTCTCCTCTTTACTCAAGATTAGATCTGACTATAATTCCCTGGTCTTTGAAGTTGATAAAATCTCAAAACCCAAATGTAGTCCCTTCAAATTTGAAAGTGTGTGGCTTCATTACCCAAACTTCATAGACTCCATAAAATACTAGTGGAAAGAACTCTTTTTTGTTTATACCATGTTAATTCTCACAAAAAATCTTAACTTCCTTAAAAATAAGCTAAAAATCTAAAACAAGGAACTGTTAGGGGATATTTTTTTATAGAAAGAAGGCCTTGAAGTGGAAATTTAAATCACTTAAGAGAAAATTGCCTCCAATTATTATAATGAACATGTAGCTTCTAATTAAAAATACCACTTGTGTCAATTTCATAACTTGGAAGCAAAAGAAGAGGCTTTTTGGAATAAAAAATTTAGATGCTTATGGTTGAAGGAGGATGACAAGAATACAAAAATTTTCCATCATTCAGCTTCAAGACATTGGAATATGAATAAAATACCCAATTTTAAATGGAATATGGGACCATCAACAATAATGAAGATGGAATATCCCAACATATTATAAATTTCTTTAAGAACCTTCTCTTAGAGGATGGAGAAACTCAGGCTTCTTTAGTCTCTTCTACTCTCTTCAATTTTTACAAGGTCTTATTAGCTATCAAAAATGCTTCTCTCAACAAGATCCCCTCAAATGAGGAAATAAAAAAAATGTAGTCTTCTCCATAGAAGGCCTCCAGGCACCCAAACTACATTTGTTCCCTCCTTTTTTCTTCTAAATTTTTTGGGACATTATTCATCTAGAAGTTGAAGAAGATGTTAGATAATTTTTTCATTCTAAATCCATCCTTAAATAAACAAACAATACCTTTATGGTCTTAATACAAAAAAACAAGGCACCACTAACATTTAAGACTTCTAGCCTATTATTTTATGTAATAACACTGACAAAATCTACTCCTCTATTCTGGTTAATCACATGCAACCCCTTCTTGATTCTATCATTTGGGAGTAATAAGGAATCATCAATGACATTGTCCTAATTTATGAAGATATGCATCCATTTACAAATCCTCAAGGCAAGGAATGTTACACAAAATGGACATATCAAAGGCTTATGAGAAAGATACTTGGTAGGTGGAAGATAATAGCTCCTATTTGGTGGCTTTAGGACATGCCATTGACCTCAATTTGGAAAGTAACTAGAACCTTTGGAAAAACTATTGGGTAAAACACCTAACTCCAAAAGTTAATCTATTTTTTATTCTTATGGAATAAAACAAAATTATGATAGTGGATAAATTAGACAAAAGGGGACTAATTATCCCTTATAGGTTCCCAATCTATTAAAGTGCTAAAGATTATGTTCACCATATTTTTATTGAATGCCAACTAACTTTATTTAATTGGTTATTAAATCATCTCAACATGGCCTAGGTTATACCAAACAATATCCTATATCTTAGTATGAAATGAAATTCCCCCTAGAATATACCTTCCTTGGTCTTATTTTGGCATCTTTCCCTTTGTCACTAGTTCCACTGAATATGGAAAATTTGTAATGATGATCTCTTCCTCAATAAAAAACACTAGCTGAAGGGTATATTCCCTTGCCTCTACTAGACCATATAAAAAAAATAGAAATATTTACCACCTAAATACTAATATACTACCCCCCTTGGCCTTGATCATTCTCAAAAATTAGGATCTCTAACAAGTTTTATGTTCTCCTTCAAAATATTTAATATACAAAAACACTAAATGGAAGGCTCCTATAGATGGCTAGGTAAAACTAAATTTTGATGGTGCCTCCAAGGGAAACCTAAGCCCTATAGGGGTAGGATACACCATAAAAAAATATAAAGGGGAGTTTTTGGTATTTTATGCATTTCCCATGGGTAATCAAACAAACCACCTAGCCAAGGCCAAGGTGATCCTATGGGGCATACCATTGGCATCAAGTATCAACCATAACATGATAATTGTAGATGGATATTTTTTTAACATCCTTAATGCTTTGGAAGTAAACAATATACCCTTTAATACTATTAAGGGAATAATTGATGATGTAGACCATCTTCTTAAGAGTATATCTCAATTTTAGCTCATACACACTTACAAGGAAGGAAATGAGGTGGCCGACCTCCTTTTCACCATTAGATTTATTCTCCACCTTTTAACTAACTATCATGATAAAGGTAGTGTCTCTGCTAATATTATTAATGACATCCATCTTAAAGGTACTAATGCAGATTAAAAAATCATCTCTTTGCACATTCATGACCTCACCTCAATGGGGTGGATCTCAATTAATCTAATCTATAATCATTTAAAAATAAGGGATCTTAATTATTTTTATGAGCCTTCAGTGAGACTTACTACCCATTTGTGCCTCATTAATTTTTGTCCCATCCAGAAACTTCATCTCTCCCATTTTGACTTTACACTCTCCATCTCCATGGGTAGTGATAGGGATCAACTAGAACCAACGTCATGTAAGGATGTCTGATAATAAAATAAGTATGGAAGAATTTCAAAAAGGGGGGACTCATAGAATTTATGGAATGTGTCACTCAACATAACACTAAGATTTCCCAAGACTTCATGGTGGCTTAGACAAAGTGAAAGGTGTCCATGCATGGAATCATCGTTAATGCCTCAAAGGAGTTCATAAGAGATGCCACTAGAATGTAATGCATAGACACTTAGTAATTCAAGGACTAGTCAAAAAATCAAGAGTCCCTATAATGATTATTTAGGACAAATGATTTTATGTAGATGGAAAAAAAGGTTTCTTATGGGATGATCTCCTACACTACTAGCTTGACATTTGCCTTCAAATAATGTGATAACTAACACTCAAAGGTACACGTACCCTAATAATTTCCCACCATTTTATACTCCTTATTAATTTCATTGGGTTCAAAATTAGTCTTCCCTATTTCCTACTTAAGTCCCTTGAGATTATCTTCTTGCTTCACCAAGTGAATGATATCAATACCATACTTCACCAAGATCTGATTTTCCTTCTTATTAAACATGACCAATCACTTTTAGACATGGAGGTTCCCCTTGGGGGTTACTCTTCTAGGAAGATCTCCTAGTAGCACTCCCTAGCAAAGGATCCTATTGAGGGATCCCGCTAGCTTTCTGACTGGACCCCCATAATAGCTTATCATAGCCCCCCCCACCAAATGACCTCCCTCTTAGATTGTTGTTTATCCCCAAATCAAAACTTATTAAAATAGGGATTTATATGAAAATCATCCTAGAAAGGGAAAGCCATTATTATAGAGGAGCTAGAATGAAACAAATAACTACTAGAAAAATTTAACTCAAAGGTGTTATAATCAGGGTTTAGCTTGGCCAAACTAATCCAAGATTGGAATGCATTACACAAATAGGCCAAAAAAAAAAATTAGGTATTTTTTCACTCTACTTAGCTCCCATAATACCCTACTATGAAATTACCAAAGGTTTTAAAATACCCCACTCAAGGCTCTCCCCTAAATAGTCTTTCTTATAGGCAAAATGAAAAATTGACCATCCCAGTGAAGGATACTAGTGATGTTGATGATCCTCAAGAGGGACCTTCCTCCTATTTCTACTATTTTTTCCTATTTTTTGTTTCCATTCTAAGTACTGTTACTTTTATTTATTGACTTCTTAGTACTAGTTGGTGTATTAAAACTTATGTAATGCACTTTTATGGTTCTACATCCCTATAAAACTTGGTTTTTAACATATCAAATTAAAAAATGTTATTATGTGGTATAATTAACCACATTGGTTAAAATTTAATAAGTATTTGTGTTTTTTCATATTTTAATTGGGGTTTCCCATTTTAATGCCTTTGTTCATCACAATTCATAACACTGGGATAGATTTTGGAAACATTTGGGGTGTTGCATATTTTGATTTAGATTTCCCATAACAATGTCATTGCATAAAGTAGTTCATAACACTATGAAAATTTTTGGAAATATTCATAGTGTTGTATATTTTAAGTCAAAATTCTTGAAATAATGTTGTTGTGTAGTGTAATTCATAAAATTTGGATACATTTTAGAAATATTTGTGGTGTTATATATTTTTAATTATGTTTCCTATACCAATGACATTGCATGGTGTAATTTATAAATCCATAATATATGTTGTAAATATTTATGGGTTTTCCATATTTTGAGTTATATTTCCCATAATAATGTCATTTTGTAATAAAAATCACAACAATCGGACAAATTTTAGAAATTTTTGGGATGTTGCATATTTTAAGTCATGTTTCCTATGCCAATGTCATTGCATGAAGCAATTTACAAATATGGGAACAATTTGTGAAATATTTAGGGAGTTACATATTTTTAGTTAGGTTACTCATACCAATGTTGTTCCACATTGAAATTTGAAATACAAGTAAAAATTTCTAAAATATTTGGGTTGTTACATATTTCAGGTCAAATTTCCTATACTAATGTAGTTGCATATTAAATTTACAACATAAGGACAAATTTTTTAAATATGCTGTGGTGTTTCATATTTTTATTTGGGTTTCTCATATTAATGTTGTTGTGCATCACAATTTTTAACACTAGGACAAATTTTATAAATATTTGGCATTTTGCATATTTTGTGTTATGCTTCCCATACCAATGTCATTGTACAATGTAATTCACTACAGTTGGAATTTTTTTTGAAATATTTATAATGATATATATTTTGAGTTAGGTTTACCATAATAATATAATTATGTATCACAATTTGTAACACTAGGATAATTTTTTTAAATATTTGGGCTGTTTTATATTTTGAATTGAGTTTCCCATACCAATGTCATTTTATGTCATTACTTGAA
The DNA here is from genome assembly GCA_037957365.1 of Torreya grandis. Classification (NCBI taxonomy): domain Eukaryota; kingdom Viridiplantae; phylum Streptophyta; class Pinopsida; order Cupressales; family Taxaceae; genus Torreya; species Torreya grandis. The sequence goes on from JARHVA010005759.1 coordinate 1,081,084, forward strand.
ACACTGGGACATATATTTTAAATATTTGGGGTGTTACATATTTTAAGTGAGGTTTCTCCTACCAATGACATTGGGCATCAAAATTTGCAACACTAGGAAAATTTTTAGAAATAGTTCTGGTGTTGCATATTTTGAGACATGTTTCCCATACCAATCTGATTGCACATCATAATTCACAAAACTAAGAAAAAATTCATAAATATTTGTCATTTCATATATTTTGAGTCATAATTCATGTACCAATGTCATTTCATGGTATAATTCATAACCCTAGGATAAATTTCATAAATATTTGGGGTGTTTCATATTTTAATTCATGTTTCACATACCAATATCATTTTTGAAAATAATTTCCAGCACTCAGACAAATTTTATAAATATTTTTAATGTTATATATTTTGACTTGGGTTTACAGCACTAATATCATTACATGTAATAATTTGCATGATGGATAAATTTTAAAAATATTTTGGGCATTGCATATTTGAGTTAATTTTCCCAAACCAATGTCATTGTACATCCTAGTTCACAACACTTATAAAAATTTAAGAAATATTTTTGATGATGCATATTTTCATTCATGTTTCCCATACAAATGTCATTTCACATCATAATTCATAGTAATGGAGAAAAAGTATTTTTTGTGTTGCATATTTTGAGTCACATTTCAAATATACATGAAATTGCATGGTGTAATTCAAAACACTAATACAAACTTTAGAAATATTTTGGATGTTGTATATTTTCATGTAGGCTTCTAATTCCAATATCACTACACGACATAATTAGGTACAAAAGAAAAAAATTATGAAATATTTGGGGTGTTACATATTTTAAGTTAGGTTTATCTTATTAATGTCATTACATGGTGAATTTTATAAAACTTTAATAAATTTCATATGTGTTTCATATTTTGAGATAGGTTTCACATACTAATCTCACTATAGGATGTAATTTATAACACTAGGACAAATTTCAAAAATATTCTAGGTGTCATATATATTGAGTTGAGTTTCTCATACCTATGTCATTTTGCATTAAAATGCGCAACACTAGGACATATTTTAGAAATGTTTTAGGTCTTACATATTTTGCGTCAAGTTTCCCATAACAAATGTTGTTGCACTATGTAAATTACAAAATTTTGACAAATTTAAAAAATATTTTTGGTCTTGCATATTTTGATTCTGGTTTCCCATATTAATTTACTTATGCAATGTATTTCAAAACACTAGAACAAATTTTAGAAAATTTTGTGGTGTTGCATATTTTGAGTTAGGTTTCCTATACCAATATTGTTGAGTGGCATAATTTGTAATAGTGGTATAATTTTTTTAAATATTTTTTATATCAAATATTTTTATTTAGGTTTCCCTTAGAAATATTGTTGCATGGTACAATTTGTATCACTCAAAAAAGTTATAGAATTATTTGAAGTGTTATATATTTTGAGTCAAGTTTACCATACTAATATCATTACATGTCACAATTCCCAATACTAAGAGAAATTTTAAAAACATATAGGGTGTTGTATATTTTGATTTAAATTTACCATATCATTATCATTTCCCATCAAAATTCATAACATTGGGGCAAATTTGATAAATATTTGTGGTGTTTCATATTTTGAGTCAGTTTTTGTTATTGCATGGTGTAATTTACAACACTAGGATAAATTTATAAAATAGTTGGTATGTTTCATATTTCGAATCATATTTCTTGTACCAATGTCATTGCACATCACAAATCATAACATTGGGACAAATTTTTATAAATATTTAGTTTGTTATATATTTTGAGTCAAGTCTCTCATACTAATGCCATTACACATCATAATTCATAACACTGGGACAAATTTTGTAAATACTTGGGGTGATACATATTTGTAGTTAGATTTCTTATACCCACATCATTATGTGGTGTAATTCAAAATGCTTAGAAAATTTTTAAAAATATTTGGGGTGTTGTATATTTTGAGTCTAGCTTTTTGTACCTATTTAATAACACAACATAGTTTATAACACTTAAACAAATTTCATAAATATTTAGGGTATTGCATATTTTTAGTCATGTTTCCCATAGAAATTTCATTGAATGGTGTAATTCACAACACTAGGATAAATTTTAAAAAAAATTTGGGTGTTGAGTATTTTGAATTAGATGTCTTATACCAATGTTTTTTCATGGAAAATTTTTCAATGGAGGGATAAATTTCAGAGGTCATGTGTATTTTGAGTTGTATTTCCCATACCAATGTCATTACACAATGTAATTTGAAACACTAGGTAAAATTTTAGAAATATTTGAGGTGTTGTATATTTTAATTCAAGTTTCTCAAACCAATGATGTTACATGACACAATTTGCATCATTGGGATAAATTTTAGAAACATTTGTGTTATTGCATATTTTAAGTTAGGTCTCACATAAAAATGTTGGTGTTTAATGTTAATCAAAACACTGAGAATTTTTTTATAAATATATACGGTGTTGCATATTTTGAGTTAGGTTTCCCATATTGATGTCATTACATGGTAAAATTCACAACACTGGGATAAATAAGGGAAATATTTGGGGTGATGCATATTTTATGTGAGGTTTTTATACCAATATCATTACATGACATAGTTTGTAACAATGGGAAAATTTTCAAAAATAATTTGGGTGTTGTATATTTTGAGTCAAGTTTCTTGTACTAGTTTCATTATATGGCATAGTTTGAAAAATTAGGACAAGATTCTAAATATTTTGAGTTGGGTTTATTGTACCAATGCCTTTGTGAAACATAATTCACAACATTATGACAAATTTTAGAAATATTTGGGGCGTTTCATATTTTGAGTTGTATTTCCTCTACCAATGTCATTATGTAGTTTAATTAACAATATTGAGACAAATTTTAGAAATATTTAGGTTCCTACATATTTTTAGTGGGGTTTCCCATACCAATGCCATTGCACATCAAAATTTAAAATACTAGGACAAATTTAAAAAAAAAATTGGGTGTTAGATATTTTGATTCAAGTTTATTATAATAATGATGTTGTCTAATGTTATTCAAAACACTATGATAAATTTTGTAATTTTTGGGGTGTTTTATATTTTAATCTGAGTTTCCCAAAATAATGTCAATGTGTGGTGGAATTCATAAAAATAGGATTTTTTTTAGAATTATTTGTGGTGTTGCATATTTTGAGTTACACTTCTTTTACCATGTCATTGCATAATTCAATTTATCAATATGGATTTTTTTTTGAAATATTTGGGGTTTTCCATGTTTTAAGTCAGGTTTGTTATAATAATGTCATTACACAACACAATTCACAACACTAGAACAAATTTCAAAAAAGTTTGGGGTGTTGTATTTTTGTGTTTTGTTTATTATACCAATGTCATTGCATGGTGAAATTTATAAATATGGGAGAAATTTATGAAATATTTGGAGAGTTAAATATTATTAGTTAGGTTATGTATAACAATGTTTTTGCATATCACAATTCAAAATACTAGGACAATTTTATGAAATATTTGGGTTATTGCACATTTTGAGTTGGGTTTCCTATACCAATGTCATTATCTACACATTAAGACAAATTTTGTGGTGTTTAATATTTTGAGTTGGGTTTCCCATACCAATTTTGTTATGCATTGAAATTTATAACATTGAAAATAAAAATTAGAAATATTTATCATTTTCCATATTTTGTGTTGGGTTTCCTATACTAATGTCATTGCACAGTAAAATTTGCAACACCAAGATAAATTTACTAAATATTTGGAGTTTTATATATCTTGAGTTAAGTTTCTCATACTAACATCATTACACATTGTAATAAATAATATAGGTATTTTTTTATAAATATTTGTGGTGTTTCATAATCTGATTTGGGCTTCCTATACTAATGTCATTACGTGTCACCATTTTTAAGACTATTACAATTTTTTAAATATTTTGGGGAATGCATATTTTATTTAAAGTTTCCTATATCAATATTATTGGGCATCACAATTTGTAACACTAGGGAAAAAATTAAAATTATTTGGTGTGTTGCATATTTTGATTCAGGTTTCCCATACCAATGTCATTACACATCGTAATTTGCAACACTGCAAAAAATTTATGAAATATTTTGGGTGTTACATATTTTGACTCAAAATTACCATAAAAATTTTGTTCCATGGTGCAATTCACAATACTTGGAAAAAATTTATAAATTTTTTGGGTGTTGCATATTTTGAGGTATGTTTCCCATACCAATGCCATTATGTAGCATAATTCATAACACTCAAAGAAATTTACAAGATATTTAGAGTTTTATATATTTTTATATGGGTTTTACATAAAAATATTGTTATGCATCACAATTTATAACACTAGGAAAAAATTTATAAATATTTGTGGTGTTGCATATTTTGAGTTAGGTTTCCCAAATGAATGTCATTATGTGTCCCAATTCATAACACTATGACAAATTTAATAAATATTTGTGATGTTGCATATTTTTATTTGGATTTATCATAAAAATATAATTATGAATTATAATTCATAACACTAGAATAAATTTTATAAATATTTGGGGTATTACATATTTTGAGTTAAATTTCTCACACCCATGTCAATGTGTGGTTCAATTTTCAGCACTAGTATAAATTTATGAATATTTTGGGTATTGTATATTTTAATTCAAGTTTATTATTCAAATATCATTTTGCGGTCAAATTTGATATGCTGGGATAAGTTTTATAAATATTTGAAGTATTGTATATTTTGAGTCCAATTTCCCATACCAATGTCATTACGTAGTTAAATTTACAACACTAGTGAAAATTTTATAAATATTTGGGATTCTAAATATTTTGAGTTGTGTTTCCCATACTAATGTCATTTCATGATGTAAATCATAAAACTAGAAAAGATGTTAGAAACATTTGGTTTGTTACATATTTTGAGTCGAGTTTCCCATATAATTTTCATTGCATGGCATAGTTACCAATGTTGGGAAAAATTTTAGAGGTGTTATATTTTATAGTCTAGTTTCCTATACCAATGTCATTATGTGACACAATTTACAACACTGGGAAAAAATTCATAAATATTTGGTTTGTTGTATATTTCAAGTCGAGTTTCTTGTACGAATGTTTTTATGCAACACAATTCACAACAATGAGACAACTTTCATAAATATTTAGTGGTTTTAATATTTTGAGTCATGTTTTCCATATAAATGTTGTTAAAATAAAAATTTATAACACTTAAATAGATTGAATAAATATTTAGGGTTTTGGATATTTTGATTTAGGTCTCCCATACCAAAGTTATTAGATGATACAATTCATAAAACTTGGAAAATTCATAAATATTTGGGTTGTTGCATATTTTTATTTGAGTTTCCCATCCAATGTAATTATATGACATAATTATAACACTAGGTCAAAATTTAAAAATATTTAGGGTTTTACATATTCTATGTTAGGCTTCCTATACAATGTCATTATGAGGTGTAGTTTGCAATGCTAGAAAATATTTTATAAATATTTGGGGTGTTACATATTTTGAGTAAAATTTACCATAATAATGTCATTACATGGTTTAGTTCAAAAAAATTTGAAAAATTTGAAAAATATTTATGGTGTTGCATATTTTTAGTCAGGTTTTTGATACCATTGCATTTTGGAATAATGAGTATTTTAACTTCACATAGGTTACTTTGTAAAACCTAAGGTAAGTATATTTTACCTAAGGTTAGTGTGGTGAGTTTATTAAGTTGTTTTACCAAGGGTAGATTATTACTTACCTTGGTTATTTTTAAGTTGATATTTTCTCAACCTCCTGCACGTTGGTTGAAAATTGAAAATATTCAGTTTTCACATTCATATGCATTATGACAAATAGTTTGTTATCATTTAAAAAACTATTTGACCTATATATTGTAAAAAATGTATGATATATAATTTATTTTTAGATAATTAAGGAGTATCTAATATTATTGTGTGTGTGAATAAATATATTTTATTCACTAGAATTGATTATGCAGGTTATTGGTGTAGGCTCTTTCATCTAGATTGATCCTATGTATCTCCTTCAAATTTTTAGATGGTACCTGAGCTTGGAGTTCTAGTTCAAGATCCTCATCCATGAATTTTTTTATCAATTTAAATTTTAACATAGGACAAATTTAAGTTTATTTCTATGTTCAAAAATAATTATTTCTCTCTCACAATTTGGCTTTATTTTCAAGCATTTTTTTACAAATTGAGCCACTTTATGATTCTTTCAGGACAATAAAATTTTCCCAAATTTAAAAACAAAATACTAATAAGAAATAAAATTTCATGAGGGATCCAAAAAAAAAATTTAAATTTTTTGTTATGACCTGGTTGTACAGCTCTTCCAGGCAAAAATTGCCAAACTATGTTTTCTGGCAAATTCAAGCATCGGGTTAGTTTTTGGCCATATAGGTCCATACATGTATGATTTTGAAAATTTGAGACTAGTTATGGAAAGTTTAATCTCTCACCTTAAACCTTATAATAGGTTTTATACTCATAAAATAGGTTGTACATCTATTTGACGTGTTTTAAGATAGAATTTGTTATCAGTTTCTCTCTACAGATAGTTATATAGTTTTCTTCATTTTGATGCCATACAAAGTGATTTTTCTAATTTTTAAATGTGGATAATAAAATAATATCCCTAAATTTAATCTCCAATTGGAATTTTTTTAATTTATGTAGGCTATACAATCCTTTGGAGAGTTTTTTGGTGTACCTAGTCAAAGGGGTTATAGATTTTGTGGAGAACAAATTTTGAGATTTTCAAAAAAAAAATCTTCCTAACTATCAAATTTGGTTGAAAAGGGAATTTATTTTAGGTATGAACAACATGTTTATGTCTTCCTTTCACATGTGTGAGGTATATTTTGACCTTTTTTCTCACCTTTAAATGCATGCATTTTTTATGTTTTCATATTTGACTTTGCTAAGGTGGTAATTAAATGTTTTATAAGACTTTGATGTTGTAAAAGGTCTTGGGTTCAAATCCCATTAATAAAACTCATTTTTTGGGTCTACAAACCTTAACATTTTTTTTAAAAAGGATTTAAGGGTAAATATCATTTGGAGATGTTAAATTGTAATGGGAAGGATCCATTTAAAAAAAACAATTATATGTAGAATGTTTATGTCTTTTTTACCAATGTCATCTTCATATTTGGGAATGGATTATCAATTATTTAAACCTCTAAACTCAAAAAATTATCATGTTTATAAGATAAAAATGCAAAAACTTATTTAGTCAAAAGGCTTGTGGAGGATTTTTTATGATAACACCCATGTGGTATTCACCACTGAAAAAGACAAGTATGCATATGGTTACAAGAAGGATGTGGCTTTTGGATTGATTTGCCTAAATGTTTTAGATAGACCTCAATTCCACATTGTAGATGCAAAAATGCCAAAAGAGGTATGGGATAAGTTTGAAACCCTATTTGGCAAAATAAATGAGTTTCAAATGTTTTAATTGGATGTGGAATTTAGTACCTTATCTCCATCAAATTTCACTTTTATAGATGAATTCTTGGTGAAATTCAAATTTATTAGGTGAAAATTGAAAGCTAGTAAGAAGGATAAAACTGATTAGGAGTGCAGATTCATGATTTTGTCTAAATTAGAAGGGCCATATAGTGTATTTTCATATGCCTTCTATACCATGATGGATACATTAGGTAATAAATTAAAATGGATTTCATTTGAAGTTTTTGTGAAAGGTTAACCATAGAACAATCAAAACTAATGGATATTGATGCTCTTCCTATCCCAAGCGATGCTTTAGTTGATAATAGCTTCAAAAGAAAGTCTCCAACAAATTTAAAGGATCCTAACCAATTATCTCAAATCACTAAAAGGAAGAAAACATATGGCCCATGTAATTTTTTTGGTGGTCCAAATCATGATGAGAATAGATGCTTTAAGAAAATGGAAGCTTTAGAGGCAAAATTGAAGCAACATCAGATCATTATTCCATCCTCTTCCACTTCTTCCATAGGGAGAGGCAAGGTACTTTCAGCTTGGGTCACTTCTACATCTGATAATGAATTGGATTAGGGTTTTGGAACTCCTCTTTGAAAGTTCCACAACATAGCTCCTTCTGTCCATTTTTAGCTCTCTTGTGTTTGAGCTTTTGTTTTTGGCATTGTTTTTTAGGAGTGAATCTCATTTTTTTAGATGTTATCTTTGATACATTGATAACATTCTTCTTTTATGCATCATTTGGTGTGTTTTTCTATGGGATTATTTTATAATTACATATAGTTATAAAATGCCCTGAGGGGTTTTGATATTTAACCTTGTTTACCTTCATATGTTTGTGCTCTAATTCATTGGGCACTATTTCCCTATTTCAGTTCCTAGATTACTCCATTACCACCAAGAACATCTACTTGAGTGATTTTGTATTTGTATCTTTGGATTTATTTTGGTAGTTGATAGTCTCCTTGAACATGTTTTGAGATTGCCCTCAATCTAATGTGTATCTATTCTAAGGAATCCCAATGTCATCTTATCCTTATTTGATTAGTAAGATTGGTTCACTTGTATAGATTCTTTGACATCACTCCACCCATTTAAAAAATAATGGGGGGCGGGGGGTGGGGGGGGTGGGTTGTGCATATAATGCTTCATGTGTCATGCTTATTCTAGTTGATTTTTGGACTCCATTCTTTGGTAGTAGTTATTCTTATGGCATTCCCAACATTTATAGCCTCAGACCTCGACAAATATCTTGTAGTTTTTTGAGTGAACTTATATTTGATGAATCCTTTGTTCATCTAGTTTACCTTATTCAAAATTATGTTTATATATGATTACCTTATTAGGCTAGTAGTTAGGACTCATATTTTTTCTTCTTTTCATACTTCCTATGTTTCGCTTAAGGGAGGGTGTTGGAATAATGAGCATTTTAAGCTCACATGGGTTACTTTGTAAAATGTACGGTAAGTATATTTTACATAAGGTTAGTATGGTGAGTTGAGTAGGTTGTTTTAATGAGGGTAAATTCTTACTTACCTTAGTTAGTTGTTAGTATCATGATATTTTCTCAACCTCTTGCACATTGGTTGAAAATTGAAATATTGAATTTTTACATTCCTCTGCATTATGACAAATAATTTGTTGTCATTTAATAAAATATTTTCCCTATATATTTTAAATAATGTATGATACATAATTAATTATTAGATAATTAATGAGTCTTGACTATTATAATTTGTGTGTGTGTGAATAAATATATTTTATTCACTAGAATTGATTGTGCAAGTTATTAGTGTAGGTTCTTTTGTCTAGATTGATCTTGTGCATCTCCTTCAAATTTTTAAATTACATGGCATAACTCATAACACTAGGGAAATTTTCAAAAATATTTGAGGTGTTACATATTTTGAGTCAGGTTTCCCATATAAATGTCAATGCATGGTAGAATTTCCAACACTAAGATTTTTTTTTAAAAATATTATAAGTTTTAAATATTTTGAATTAGGTTTCCCATACTAATGTTGTTGTGTATTACTTTTGATAACACCATACAAAATTTGGAAAAAAATTAGGGTATTTCATGTTTCTGTTAGGTTTCACATGCCAATGGCATTGTGTTATGTAATTAGAAAGTATAGAATATTTTTTTTTAATATTTGGGTTGTTTCATAATTTTAGTTAGGTTTCCCATACCAATCTCATTATATTATGCAATTCAAAACACTAGGAAAAAATTTGGAAATTTTTTTGGGTGTTGCATATTATGAGTTAGATTTCCCAAAACAATGTCATTACATGACTTAATTTTCAATTTTAGGACAAATTTCAAAATTAGTTGAGGTGTTGTAGATTATGATTTAGGTTTATTATACTGCTATCATTATGTGGTGAAATTCACAACATATAAAAATTAAATAAATATTTGGGTTGTTAGATATTTTGAGTCATGTTTCCCATACAAATGCAATTGTATGGTGCAATCCATAACACTGGTAAATTTTTTGGATATATTTGGGGTGTTGTAATTTTTGAGTCAGTTTTCCCATAACAATGTTGTTACATGGATATATTTGGAATTGTTGGATAAATTTTATATCTGTTTCAAATATTTATCTAGGTTTCACATATCAATGTCATTTCACAATGTAATTTACAACACTAGAACAAATTTTAGAAATATTTGAGGTTTTGCATATTTTGAGTTAGGTTCCTCTACCAATGTTATCATGAAATACAATTCATAAAAATGTGACAAATTACATAAATATTTTGGGTGTTGTTTCATTACCAAAATAATGAGGCATGACTAATAATTTCACAATACACAAAATTTACTAAAGCACACACACACATATGTTTTTTTATAAATTCCAAAGAAAAATTTGTAAATATATATTAGCAAAAAAATATGAATTAATTGAAATATCTAAGGTCCTCACTAGATAGATAGAAATACTACCAATGTATAGAGAAAAATCTATAGTCCATTCTTTCTACTTAGCCTCAAGATATACTCTAGGCATTTGGACATGATAAAACCATAGTAAAAACATCCATATAACACTCAAAATTGGCCTTAGACCCTAGTCCCCATGTGGATGCTACTAATCAGATACTTTATTTTATGCCAAGGCTATTCAAACTCACATGATGATCCCACAGGGAATCATCATGGTGATTTTGGTTTCAAAGGGACCTAGACTACCATTGGTTCCCCATAGATTTACCCCATTCCTCAGGTTCTTATGATGCCACCACATGACACCATTATAGTGAATCATATGCCAAGGCTTTGTGACACATTAAACTTCCTCATAGAACATTAATGAGTCTTAATATCCTATGATGATTACACATGTAATCATCATGTAAATTTAGGTTGAGGGATTTGATGGATTTATACACTATTTCCATCATGTCATAGACTCCCATAATGATGCAATGTGGCATCATCATAACAATTCAAGTTGCAAAAATCTATGGAGATGTGAAGTGCCCTGAGTGGTTGACCTCTAAGTCCTGAGATCCCTTTATGTCACCACTTGGCATCATCATGGTGAGTTGGGATTTCAGGATGACAAAGGACTATAGGAAGACTACTAAGAGGAACTTGAAGCCTCTGATCTCCTTGATTATGCCACATGTCACCTTCATGGGAGATCTCAAGGATAAGTCAAAACTAGAAAAAAGAATTAAGGTAAAGGACCACATGAAGGTGGAAATAAATGTAGTTGACTATGTTAGAAATTGTGTTAAGCATGAAATCTTGACCAAGGAAATAGTTAACTCAAGATTTATATGGGTAGAATTAAAAGTTAAAAAATCCAAAACTAAGTGTAAGGGCCAAATTAATAAGTGATGGAGGAATGGATGATATCTTAAAAATTATACAAGTATAAAATGACCAAGGTGAAGGATAAAGGATAGCATAATCATTGAAACCATAAGTCAATGGTTGGAATCATTTAAAACCCACAACTAGGCATATATATAATAAGAAAATGTGACTCTATTGACCCAAAAATAGAATAAGTAAACTATGTATTTAAAAACATCTAGGGAAAGGTTTAAATCATTCTACTACATTGGTTTAATCATTACATTGATGGATCCAACTAAATTAACTAGGTATTGAGTGGATCTATAGAAGTCCAAAATTTAGCCTTTGAGTCAAGATATTATAGAGGTTGAACATGTCAACTAATTCAAATACTTTAAATGACATAACATGGTTATTTATCAACCATTCCTCAATTAAAGGCAAGAGTGAAAATTTTAAAGAAATTAATTATATTAAATTAATCAACTTAACATAATTGAATCATTGATTTCTCCTTATTAAAATAATCATGTCAAGGATATGATAAACTTATACAATTAGTTTGTATTGTTTTCTATGAAAAAAATCAAGTCAAGGATCCATAAAATTCCATGTAGATTTGAAGTACTAAGCTCATATAATTTCTTCTAAAATAGGATCTTGACAAATAAGTTTCCTTTAATAGGAGATAATAAATTAAAAGATTATACAATCAAGTCATATTTTTATTCCCAATAACAATCACATTTTTTATTCATTTAAGCTATTCTCAAACATTTATAGGCTTAATCACCAAAGATAGACCATAAAAGAATATGAAAAAGTAACACATTGTTCTATTTAATAGGATGATCATAACAAAATTTTAGCCAACTAAAACATGTTCTAATTTAATTAATGGATCCTTACATCCCTAAGATCTTCTCTTTGCATTGATAAATTCCTTCCAAGAAGATCTACAGTATGGGTATATACCAACTAGTTACATAATCATTTACAATACAATTTAAATAGAAATATTGGGATATTTCCACACATAGATATGACTTTATAGAAATTACTAATCTCCTCAATATTAATACAAAAAAAATTATCTACAAATTACAAGGTCTATGAAATAGGAATTTCATTTGTTATTACATAAGCACTAGGCACATCACTAGGCATGATTTAATAATAGAATAGCCATCAATATTCGACAATGGTCTTTGTCTTCTCTAACGAAAATATAGGCCAAATAAATGAGGGCTCACCTATAATTTTTTTTCTAGCATCAAGCTTTTGTTCTAGGAGTTTGAGACTCCAAATTCTAGGCATGTTTACATCATAGTAAAGGGTAATGAGGCAAATACAATAAATATGTCTTAAGGCAAGGGAATGACTATTCAATCTCTTAAATTCCTACTGCAAACTTTTACCCAAGGAGGCTTTCAAACTCAATTTAAAATCCAAAAATCATTCAAATGAAGATAATCATTTCCTATTTATACAACCAATAAATAAAACATCATATTATAGAAATTATCCTACTATTTACATGAATAATAATAGGATACCTCAGTCAATTTATTCCACCTACTAGTCATGGGTGGTTAAAATAATCTACTACCATGGCCAGCATGGGAGGGATTAACAATCTATGACCATGAAATTAATGGAAGAATTGATCATGTCCAACACGGAAGGTTTTATAAAAATATGACCATGAAAAGTATTGATCATAGAAAGACATTTAGCATTCTCACAACAACTATAAAAAATCATAAACAAGAGAGGATTAAACATTCTAGTTGGGAAAAAGGATAACAAAACAAATGCAAGGCTTTCATGTGGGGAAAGAAGTAAATGGTGGCCAATGTGCATCCATGGAGAAGACAAGTGGTTTTATTATTCACAAAACATGAGGTCAATAAAATAGAAATATAATTAATATTAATCAAAGAAAATAAACTATAAAAAAACTATTTTTAAGCCAACATATTAGCTCCAAGACCTCCTACAAGCTATCATATATCTTTGTAAAGGATCAAATTCTCTTAAAAAATTCTTTCTACTTTCTACCCTTCATCCTCTTTGTCTCCTTTACACAATATTTCCTCTTCAATTTGGAAAAAAAAATCTACCTAAAGGAGGGATTGACATCATATATACATCCCTTGAATTATCCAACCCATTATAATTACTAATCAATGCCTCATAAATGAACAATATTTTTCATGTCCATAATGGAGCATGATGGATTCTACATAATTCTATGTTTTCTTCTAATTCTAACTCACCCATTTTCAACTTGGTTCAAGGCATAGGTAATTAATATACATCTACCGACCTACCACTTGACATTTTGGGCATTGGTCTACTTGGGCTATAAAATTTTTAAGTTAAGGAAACAAAAAATTTCACAAACCAAAAATGTAATATAGGTACCTATACAACATATTGTGGCTGAAATAGATAATCAAGCAAACATCTAGATAATTGAATAAATAAGACAGGGTTCAAGATGTATTTAAGATCTATGGTAAGGATACCTATGATGTACCAATGCCTAGTAAATTCTCATTCCTTCCTTCAACATTATTATTACCATAGACTCATTGCACACATCAAATTCCCCTTCCCTAATATCTAAAGTTGTACAATTTAATCAAACTATGAGCAAACAATAAATTATAAGTAGTCAACATATCAAGGAATACTTTCATTCTCATAGATAGATTCACATAACATATTACACATGAATTTAATATTTTACCAGTTTATGAGAAATTATTCTACATCCTTTAATAAACATATCATATGAGTGTAATAATGTTCTTGGTTACAACATCATAAAAAATAATGTAAGCATTTTAATTTCATAACTAAGTAAATAAGACATGATTGATAATAGGTATTTCTCATGGTATTAAAACATGATGTCTCAATATAAAATAATTGCATGCCTCCATTATATATGACTATAAGCATGATTCTGATATACAACTAAAATTAGTAATAGTTCCATAGTCCTCAAATATAAAAGATGAGAATTGTTCAAAACACATTACTTACATCCCCCTCCCCTTACGTAGACTTTATTTTGGAATTTAATGAAAGAGGTGTATGAATAAAACCCTCAAATTTTTTTAATCTTTCCAAGTGGTTATTGATTCATAATATGTTTTGAACTTGACCTTGACCTAGTCTAGTTTTTTACCTTGAAGGGAAAATGTCCTGTGCATTATAATCTTCATGAGAACCAAAACCAAAGATCCATTGGGATCAACCTATAATGTTATCCAATACAACACATGATTAATATTTATTACATACTAATACAAAATGGAAACATGAAAAACACTTTGAACATGAGATAGGATAGGTGGCAAGGCTAATTGATAGGCTACTAGGCCAATGGTCTCTAATATCTAAAATGGTCCTATAAAATAAGGTGCAAAATTTAAACCTTTTCCATAATTAATTGTGACCTTATTAGGTGTCAATCTAAATAATAGCTTGTTACACACATTAAAATATTGACCAATCCTCTTTGAATAAAACTACTTATTTGGTTGATCCTGAACAATCTCTAGGTGTTGCTAAATCTTAGCTACCTATCATTTCATGTCCTTTAACATAGTATAACCAATCATGAATCTATCCTCAAGTCAATCCCAAATTAATGGGTGTTATACAAACTCTACCATATAATGTGTGGAAAGGTATAATCTTGATTAAACAATGATAATTATCTTTGTACGCAAATTCAATAAGATAAAAATAATCCTCCCAATGGGACTATTTTTCCATAATGTACACATAAAACATGTCCTCAAGAACTTAATTGACTCTCTTAGTTTATCCATATGTATTACGATGGTAAGAAGTATTAAAATTGAGATACATACCCAATGCCTTCTATATAAATGTCCAAAAGTGCGAATTATAAATTGGATCTCTATTCTAGATAATCTTACGAGGAATCCCATGGAGTTAAATAAATGTCATCCAAAAAAGCTCTCACTAGAGAGATGGCATTATGGATACTACTCATATGATAAAAGTGATCTACTTTGGTTAGCTTATCCATAGTGGCAAAGTTGTGTCATGATGATATGATGAGGTAGTTAAACCTACAATGAAATCCATGAAGATAGTATCCCATCTCTAATATAGATTATCATGAAAGCATAACACTCTTGATAGATGTTGATTCTTGGTCTTGATCCTTTGGCACTATAGGAAATGAGTTAAAAAATCAATAATGTTGTGACTGAAACTAGCCCAATGATATAATTGTCTTACCTCTATATCAATATTATTTACCCTAAGGTGTGCTTTGTAGAGATATCTATGTGACTTAGCAAAAATTAGCTCATGCAATCCACCCACTGTATGTACATAGATATGTTATTTATAACATAAAGTGACATCTATTTTGAGATAATACCCCTCAAGTTTACCTTTTATATTCATACTAGAATTTAAAACCTATTATACTTCCTTATATAGGTTGTCCTCATAAAATTATTATAAAATCTATATTTGTAAGTTAGTACATAATATCATTAGTATTAACTCATGAAACCTCATACTCAAGGCATTAACTACCACCTTTTTATTTATTTGATATAAAAATGTCACAATCATAATCTCACAACAATTTCATCCAATGCATTTGATGAGCATTGAGATTAGCCTACTTGAATATGTGATGTAAACTCAAGTGGTAATACTTTAGAATAAATTAGAATCCAAGAAATAAGTGTCACCATCTCAGACAACCATTTATTATAGCTATAAATTATTTATCATGAGTGGGTATTTCATTCCATAGTCCTTGATTTTTTGAGATTCATATTTTATAACTTTTACATAATACATGAGTATAGCTCCCAACCTTGAGTTTGATGCATTAGTACAAATGAATGAATCCTCTGTAGGATTTGGTACAACTAAAATAGGATCACTAGTGATTCATTCCTTTACAAAGTGAATGGTTTCCTCATAAGTATTTTACCAAAAAAAATTCCCTTCCTCTAGAGTGAAGTAAAAAGATTCCCAACATGAGAAAAAATAATAGCCTACCAAACCATGAATTTGCAAACATCAATAACATTTATGGGTGATAGTCATTACATAATAGATCAAATATTATATAGGTATACTAAGATACCCTCCCATAATATCATGTGATTAAGGTATTGTACCTTTCATTATATGAAATCACACTTTTCCAACTTTAAAAACAACTAGATTTATTTCCAAACCTATAGTACCTATGTTAAATGGTCCTCATGTTCCTCCTTATTTCCTAAATAGATCAAGATATCATAGAAAATATCAGCATGAATTAGTCCAAGTAAGTGAAATAATTTGTTCATGAGGCTCATGAACACTATTAGGACATTAGTC
Organism: Torreya grandis; assembly: GCA_037957365.1. NCBI lineage: Eukaryota > Viridiplantae > Streptophyta > Pinopsida > Cupressales > Taxaceae > Torreya > Torreya grandis. Next base: position 1,097,827 of record JARHVA010005759.1, read on the forward strand.
AAACTAAATGGTACAACCCTAAACTCATAATTGCAATGACCCCAAAATAAATTGAGCATCCCTTATTTTAGATTTCATATTGTAATTAGTGGACCAATATTAATACATGTAACTAATTTTTGTTTGACCTACCAAAATACCCATAACAAGTTGTATGTACATGCAATGCTCAGTTAGGGTAATTTACCCTAAAAGGTTTATAAGGAATATTATTTCCTTAAGAATTTATATATAATTTGGGGTGAATTAATATAAGAGCCATAGTAATAAGATCTGAACTATATAAAGGCATACACCTTCCTAGTAGGACCACCTAGGTGTCCTTATCCTATAGAAGAGACACATATCTACATAAGTCTATGCATTTGGGGTAGATTATTTTCCCCTTAGAATGTTAGGGAAGTATCATACTAACAATATTTCATTTTTTGTTCATATAATGTCTATTTATACATCAAGATCATAATGAAGAATACATATTTGTTATAACTAAATTAACCAATGGCGTATGTTTGAACAAGTTAATCAATATAGAAATACACTTATAACTCATTAAATTATAATAGATATATACATTTAATAAGTTTCATGTAAATGAAGAACCCACTATAATACTATCCACGTTAGATCATTATACCATGATCTATATTTTTAGGGATCATCATACTACATACCTTGATTCAACATGTAAACATAGGCTAATAAAATCAAATTTAATTTTTATAATCTTCATTTAGGTCACAAATTATTATTATCCTTTCGCTTATAATGGTTATTTATTCTTACTAGACTATCCCATAATTATCCACTTAGAGATTTAAATCTGTTAAATTTAATCACTTGTCAATTAGTTTTGACATAGGGAATGTATGTCACTTAATCATAGTTTGTATGATTTATAAATTTTTGTGTTTCACCTTAGCTTCCATGTTTTGTTACTTTAGGAACATCAAGCTATTTATACTAGTAATCTAGAATTTTAGCACAATTATCAAGTGTTATTTAAAACATTAATAGGATAGTTATATTGTAGGCCTAAGCATGGTTTTACTTCCCATGAGATAATACTTTAATTTATTATATTAATATTATTTAATTTTAGGAACATAATATTACACATTTGAATATGACATTATAACAACTACTCAATACTAGTTGAATTAGCTTGAGTGTATGTTGACACTCTAATGTCATTATAAAGAACTCACAATGTTTCCTTCATATTGATAATTAAGAATAGTTAACAAAAGGATGAATTCTATAATTTATGTGATTCATTCCTTGCATATAAAGTTGAATAACTTAATTTCAATGTATATAATGGACTATTCAAGTTAACATGACTTCAATGTATATAGTTGATTATGCAAATTAGAAAGATTTCAAATTATTATTTCATCCTTTATTTTGACAAGTATAATACCAATAAAATATATTATAACTTTAAAAATTAATTCAATCTATAGATTAAATCTGATAATAGCTTTCAATCCCTTGATCTTAGATGAAACATATTAAAAAAATGGAATAATAAATGTGTTTAAAATCTTGAAATGATGAAGATTAGAATAGACAAAAATTATGCAATTTAAATACATTAACTAATTAGGATATGACTAATTTGTAAAATTAATTTTTATGGATGTAACATGCACAAAAAGATAATGAACATCAACTCAAACAAAAATTTAATAACATGCCATAAAGTGATTTTCATTATTGGAATTAACTCTTATGCATAGTTCCTTTTTGGAACTAAAAAATAACTCAAAATTTGTGCTATAAGAGTGATAGGACAATAATATTAAGTTCTTAATTATTCATATGTAACAACCTAAATTTAGTATGAAAGTGTAGCCATTTATCATGAAATTATAGCCCTCACAAATTCTATACCTGTATGTAAGTAATAACTCAATATTATGAACAAATTCATAAAATATAAAATCAAATTTTTAACTTATAATTACTAATGAATTGTTAACACTATAGCTACTACATTCATTGGAATGTAATTAGTAACTTAACTTGTAACATGTCAAAAATTCACCTACTTAGAGGTATACAACTATCCAATCAACTTAATCAACTAAATCACTTAATCAATAACATAATTATACTAAAATAAATACATGAATAATAGTATAAAACTATCATGTTTCATTCTTATACATAAATACAAGTGGTTATTGTTCATTATTAAACATGTTATAATACAACAAGAACAAGTAAAATAATTGAGTAATACAATAAAAAATATAATTACACCAATATTTAGTTGAGTAGTATAACTTTTTACATGGTTTGTCCTAACCCAACCCATCATTTGATCCCACCAATCGATGGTTGTTACCACCCCCAACCATCAACTAGGAGGTGAAGTCCAATTTTTGGGTCTTTGTGATAAGATTATAAGAAATAAGGGATAAAATATGATGCTAAATTTGTAGTATTGACTTCAACCAACAATCATTCCATAACTAAAAAATCAATTAAACAAAAACCAACAAACATACAAGGATCTGACACCTTTTGTTCTACCTATTAAAGTTTACATGTATCAATTGCATTTCAGTTAAACCCATTCAAACTTCATCATATGTTACAAGTGTACCAAAATTCAAATCCACCACTTTAAATGTTATCAAATCATCTACTATAGATAATAAAATAATAATAAATATTCACATAATGAATGCATTTGAAACTAGATAAACACAACCTCAAGAATATAAATGCCTTGCCCTTTTTCTAACCACACGAGGTATAATCACTTCATCACCCATAAAAGGTGATGAAATCATTTTACTTGACCCTTATATGGCTAGGTCAATAAAAGTACTACTATAATCTAATATGAAATAATATTACAATGATTTCAATATTATAACATTAACCCTATTTTGAAACTCAAAACACTAAGTGATATTTATACCTCCAAAATGCAAGTAAACCATAATAAAAAATGGTTAACTAATAGCTAATAAATCCCCCAAATACACTTATCCCAACCACTTTATTATGATAAAGAAAATAATCTAAAATGTTTTATTGATAGTGAATAAAAACCTATCCATAAAAGAATTAATTTAATCACAAAATAATCTTAAAATGACATTTTATCTTGTTTTAGATTAAGGTAAAAGCAGGTTTTGAAGGGGCCTTGAAACCCTATACAGACCAAAAAATATAAAGCAATACAAACCACCTAGTTAGGAAAACCCACTAAAAAATAGTAACAAAACTAGGTTTTACATGGACCTGAAACCAACAAAATAAACCAGATAAAGCTCCCCAGGTTTTACAAGGACCTATAACCTAAGCAAAAAAACCAGGCCCTATGACCTGAAATAAGAATCTAGGTTTTACAGGGACCTGTAACCTTAAAAAATTCATGTAATAATAGATCTGCACATTTCAAAGCCATGTTAACACGAGGAAGGTTTTAAGAGAGCCGCATAAATGTCTGCCCTTAGCACCCAACCCCAACCAAACAAACAATGAAACAAAACCCAGAACCAGCACCAAATGAAGACATTTTATCTTGTTATTTAAATAGGAAATAATAAAAAAATGAAAACCTAGCCAAGGAAACAAATCATTCAAGAAATAAAATCTCAAAAATCCATTCTAACTAGTTATTCCAAAAAGAAATAAAACACATCCATAAAAGAAATAATTTATTCAATAAAAATAATCTCAAAATTTCATTTTAAGTGGGTGCTTCAATAGGTAAATAAAGATAAAATCCTATCCATCTAAATGAGCTTTCCTCCTCTACACAGTTAAAATACCAAAAACCAGAATGCAAAAATAAGTCACTAAACCCCAGCTCAAAACCTATAGCCATGAAAAGGGAAGTATGAATAAAATAGCTATTTTTTTTTTAGAAATAAAAAATTCATTTATATATTTTAAGAAGCCTAGAATTATATTAACCAAAAATCAAAACTAAATCGACAAATTATAAAATCAAAGCTAAATATTCACTTTTTACTAGTAAAAAACCTTTTTAGGCTTATCAAGAAGTCAATTGACTTCTTTATGATCCTAAAAATATTCCTTTATTATTTGGAGCTTAAAAAAGAAATCACAAAATTCATTAATTTTTTTCAAATAAATTTATACAACACTTGATTCATTATCTGTAAGAGGAGAAAAAAATTATGAACTTGCTTACCTTCTAACAAAAAGCCTTATCTTCTTCCCAAGTGCCATGCCCAAATTTTTGTATTCATGGCCTAAGATAGTCTTTCTCCCTCTTCTATTATTTCTCCTTCTATCCCAAATTTCCTTCCATATTTTCCCCCAAATCTCCTCAACTACCTTCTCAAACATATATTTTGGTAGCTATGCCCTATCTTCTAAAATGCTCCAAGCTCCCTAGAAAATGCTTTTCTTCACAAACCAAAAATTAGGTTAAGATAGTTTTTTGTTGGGAAACAAAATCAAAATCAAATCATTGATTTTAATATTATTTCCAAGATATGATAATTCATGGTCCCATTATGGGTCAAGATACTATTAAAAAAATAAAAACATTAATATCGAGCCTTTTTAATATTAACATTAAACCTTTTACAACCATGCCTAAGTCATTGATGCTTTATTGTTATAAAACAAATCAAAAGTTCTTTATGAATCCATGCCATAGCATTACCATATTTTTATGCTTTTATAAGCATTATGGAAAGTGTATGTTTTGGGAATAATTATAGGCATGTGTTGCTCCTGATAACCACTTAATGTCATACCTTAGTTATTAACATTCAAAAAACATTACAGGCACAATTGTCTATAAGCCAATGATGGCCTATGCATAAATAAAGATAATGATTATGAACATCACAATGAGATAATACTATCAAAGGCCTAGCAACATCTTTAAAAATTAGAATAAGATAATGACTCAATCAATCAACTAATTCTAAGTAGTCAATGAAAAAATAAAGGAAAACTCAATAGAAGTTGAGAAGATGATAGAAAATAAGAATATATAGAAATATGATTAAAAGTGATAGAATTAAAAAAATGGATAAAATGATGCATAATGACTTTGGATCAAATATAACATACCTTTTTACCTATGTTGGTAACATGTCTACTCATTTCCCTTATCCCTTACCCCCTGACCACTAGATTCCACCACTAGCCTAGCTCATGTTACATGTGCATGCACCCACAAATGGGCATCAACAACACCAATACAAAATAGTAACATATAGCTAACCTAAATAGTATAAGTAAAAAACCTAAATACTATAATCAATTATCACATTTGTAAAATAAACTAAAGATATATTTCTTAGTCTAATGTCAACAATAAATAACTAGATATGATCTAAACTAGATTATGACATCATTTATCATAGTAATAATAAAATAATAGCTCAACATATAGCCAAATAGTATAAAAACATGCTAGAAACATATAATGGTCTAAGAAAAATAAACTATGTAGGATGGGTTATAACATCTTCCTCCACTTAATGAGGAATCATCATAGTGATAGATCAAATTAAATAAGAATAATGTTGTTTGAATAACTATATATCCTCTTAAGTAGAATTATCGATACTTTTTGGGTTGCATGGTATCGAGACCCACTTGATTTATCTAATTCTTAATTTAATGTTATGATGTCCTAGGATTTTCACTATGTCTAGTTGTTTATTTTCCTCTTTTATAGCATACAAATTTTTATAATCCAACAGATGAGATGTATTAAGCACATATTTCCTTTAAAATGCAATATGAAACACATTATGAATTCTTAATAAAGGAGGTGAAGCTAGTTAGTAGGTAATAGGGCTGATTTTGTCCATAATGTCAAATGGGACAAAAAAATGAGAAGTTAACTTAAAGATTTTCCCAACTTGATTTAAATATTATGTGGTCTTAAGCCAAAAAAAAACATTTTTTTCTAAAAAAAATTCATAAGGAGTTTAACTAAAATAACAACATTAGTCAAATTCCAAAAATAGAGTGACCAACCTTAGTTTATTTATCAATTACCAATGAGATAGTGTCATGTTAGATGTTGAATTTAGGTATCTTGGTAATAAAATCAATTGAATCCACTACTAAATTGTCTCTTCAAATGTCATGTAGGTATATCAAAACCCAGGATGACAATGTTCATCCTTTACATATAGACATTCCGGACATCTTGCCATAAAGCTAGTAACATCCTTCTTCAAAGTAAGCAATGAAGTAGCAACATTATTTTCACAAAACATTTCACACTCATAAACACTAATAATTAAATATATAGCAATGAATAAACAACTTTGTAAATTTAATCAATTATAACCAAAATAATGTCATGCCTATTTCATATGTACACAACCTAATAATAATAATAATAATGGGGGGGGGGGGCAATTATTGCTTTTTCATGTCTAGGAAAGTGTGAGGGTGTAAAAATCATCCATAATGTAAATTTTTAGCCTCACCTTTATAAAATTTCAAGTACCTTATAAAAAAATCAACAACACAAAGCTACATGTTAGGCCACAATAAGTGTATTTTTAACTCAGGTGTCCATTTATAATAACAAAAAGAATAAAATGGGGTGATGTATGCACCTTTTTCAGCACAAGATTATACAATTTTTTTAAATTGGGTACAAAATTTACATCTGTATGACTCATAATGTCATTTTTTTAAAATCAAAAGGTTATTAATCAATTTTAAAATATGCTTGACATCTCAAACCTACTCTTTCCTTGTAGAATGCATTAGAAAAACTAAATCTTTTTCTGTATTACTCCTTAAAATAACCAATTCCACCCATTTGTATGTGCATTTAGTTTTAAACATATAAGGATTATAAAGTTTGGATTGTAGTAATTTAGACTTACCATAAACCGCTTGCCAATAAGAGTGTTACCTTTACTTATAAATAGGGATTATAGTTAATAGTTGAATAATTAATAACATACAATCATTATATATATGTGTGTGTGTTTGTGTGTTCCATAGTTAACAACATGAAATAAATGTGTGTTTGTGTGTGTGTATACATATATACATACACATATATATATGTATATACATATATATATATATATGCATATATATATATATGCATATATATATATATGCATATATATATATATGCATATATATATATATATATATATATATATATATACACACACATACATACACACACACATACACACACACACATATAATACAATACTGATGATATCAGGGAATAAATATGGAAGTCCACATATTTTACTACATTCATGTTTCAAAAATATGGTATAATGTTTACATGGCTTAATTTAATCACTAAAATGTATGACTTTATGCAATCTTACAATAGTTTTAAACAAGGAATAATCACATAGAGTAGGATACACATTCTTGATTTAGGTATCTTGGTAATTTATTTCAAAGGGTATTTCTACATTACAAAATTTAATCATACTTATATGTGGATCACAAGATCAAAATATTTGATTGGTCCTTCCCATGTTCATATGTCATATTTATTTTTTATAATGTTGTTGTCAACAAAATATCAATATTCATCTAATAAAAACCTTCTTAGTCTTGTTTTTTAGTTCACTTCTTTGACCCAAACATTATTTCCCAAGAATTAACATATTAATCTTAAATTCTGCATAGATATACCATTAAATTAAGTGACACATAAGCCATGTAGGGACGTACAACTACCCTCATAAATAGTTATTTGCACACAACTTACTAGTTCCTCACCAAGGTATAATATCACACCCTCTAAAGGAAATTTTTGCTTGTAAAAGCCTTTCCCAACCATATTAGGGTAATTACCCCTAGAATATTTTATGGGGAAGATTATTTCCCTAGGTATATAAATGCAGTTTGGGGTGTATAGATATGTGAACCATAGTGATAAGCTCTCAACTATATGGAGGTAGACACCTTCTGAACAAGACAACCTAGGTGTCCTTATCCTATCTAAGAGAATAACATATGCATAAGTATATCTATAGGTGTGGGTGGATTATTTTCCACTTGGAATGTTAAGGAAGTATCATACTAATAGGAGTTCATTTCTTGTTCATAAAAAATCTATTTATATGTCAAACTTGATAATTAAAAACACATATATGTTCTAGATAAATTAATCAATGGCAAATGTTTGTATAAGTTAAATAGTCTATACATACACTTATAACTCATGAAATTACAATAGGTATTTTCATTTAATATGTTCTATGTAAACAAAGAGCCCATTGTAGTACTATCCATGTTGGATCATTATACCATGATCTATATTTTTTGGTATGATCGTACTAGTCACCTTAATTAAACATGTAACCATAGGGTACTAAAATGAAATTTAATTTTTATAATATTCATCTAGGTATTAAATGAATATTATGGTTCTGATTATAGTGTCTACTTATTCTTACTAGACCATCCCATTAATAGCCACTTAGTTTTAAATCTCTCAAATGTTAATAAATTATCAATTAGTTTTGATGTAAATAAATTATGCCATTTAATCATAGTTTATATGATTTATAAATTTTTTGTGTTTCATCTTTGTTTTCATGATTTGTTCCTTTAGGAACATCAAGCTATGTGTATAAGGAATCTAAAATATGAGCACTATTTTTCAAGTTTTATTTAAAACACTAATAGTATAATTACACTTAAGGCACAATCATGGTTTAAGTTCCCATGAGATATAATTAATTTATAATACTCATCTAAGTTAATTGGATAATCATAATATTATATATTTGAATATGAAGTAATAGCAACTGCTCAATACTAGCTAAATTAGTTTGAGTCTATATTGACAATCTAATGTCATTCAAATGATCTTGTAATGTTTCCTTCAGATTGATAATTACAAACAATAGTTTAACAAAGGATGAATTACATAATTTTGATGATTCATTCCTTACCTGTAAAACTCAAGAACTTAATTTCATTGTATAAAATGAACTATTCTACTTAACATGACTTCACCATATAAAATGGATTATGCAAACTAGCAAAATTTTAAAATATTATTTCATCATTTGTTTTGAGAAGTATAATAACATCCAAACATAATGTAACTTTATGAATTAACTCAATCTATATATGAAATCAAATAATAACTTTAAATCCCTTGATCTTGTATGAAACATATTTAGTAAATGGAGTAACAAAAATATTTAAAATATTATAATGTTGAAGATTAGAATAGACAACACTTATGTAACTTAAATATATTAATAATTAGGCTATTAATAATTTAAAATTTCATATGTATGGAGTTAACATGCCCAAAAAGATAAAGAACATCATCTCAAACAATAATTTATTAACATGCCATAAAGTGACTTTATTTGCTGGAATTTACTCTTATACATAGTGCCTTTTTGGAACACAAAAAGAACTCAACATTTGTGGTGTAAGAGTGATTGTAGATTAGTATAAAACTCAAAATTACTCATATGTAACAATTTTGAATTTAGTATGAAAGTGCATCTGTTTCTTAGGAAATTACAATTGTTATAAATTATATACTTATATGTAAATAATAACTCAGTTTGATGAGCTAATTCTTGAAATATAAAATAAAAGTGTTAACTAATAATCACTAATGAAATATTAATACTATAGCAACTACATTCATTAGAATGTAAATAGAAACTCAAATTGTAACCAATTAACATTTCACCTACTTGGAGGTATACAACTATCCACTCAACTTAACCAACCAAATCACTAAATCAGAAATATAAGAGTATTAGAATAAAATACATGAACAATAGTATGAAATTATCATATTTTTATCTTGTACATCAATCCAAGTGGTTTTGTTCATTTCTAAATATGCTATAATATAATAAGAACTCAAAAAATATTTAAATAATACAATAAACCATCTAATTACACTATTATTTAGATGAATAATATAGATTATCTACATGATCCATCTGAACCCAACCCATCCTATGAACCCCCCAATCAGTGGCCCTTACCACCCCTAACCATCAACTAGGAGGTGGATTCTCATTTTCAGGTCATTGGTATAAGAGTGTGAACAAAAAGGGATAAAATTCATCACTAAATTTACAATAGTGACTTCAACCAACAATCATTCCATAATTGAAAATAAAGTACACAAAAACCAATAAACATACAAGGATTTGACATTTTTTATTCTACATATGGGGGTTTGTATATATCAACTATTATTTCAATTGAGCCCAATCAACCTTCATTATAGGTCTCAAGTGTACTATAATTAAAATCTATCACTTTAAATGTTATTAAATCATCTACTACAACCAATACATAATAAATGCATTTAAAACCAGATAAACAAAACACCAAGAGTATACATACCTTACCCATTTTCCAAACACTTTAGGTATAGTCATTTCATCACCCAAAATAGGTGATGAAATCATTTTACTTAATCCTTTTATGTCTAGGTTAATAAAAATACTGTTGTAATTTAATATCGAATAATATCTCAAGGATTTTAATATTATAAAAATAACCCTATTTTGAAACTCATAACATAAGGTAATATGTATACCTTCAAAATGCAATTGAACCATACTAAAAAAATGTGAATAAGAAGATAATAAATTCCACAAATACACATAGCCCAACCATTACGTTAAGTAAATAAAATAATCTTAAATGTTTCGCTGATGGTGAATAGAAACCCAAACATAAAATAATTAATTTAATCACAAAATAATCTTAAAATACCATTTTGGCTATCTATTTAAACTAGTAATAATAATAAAATGAAAATCAAACCAAGGAAATAATTCATTCATGAGATAAAATCTCAAATTTCCTTCTAATTGGCTATTCCAAAAAGAAATAAAATCCAATCATAAAATAAATAAATAACTTATTCAAGAAAAATAATCTCTAAATGTCATTATAATTTGCTACTTCAATAGGTAAAGAAAGATGAAAACCCATCCACGTAAATCATGAATCATCCTCTATAGGGTTGAAATACCTAAAAGTGAAATGCAAGAAAAAGTCATTAAACCCTAGCTCAAACCATATAGTTAGGCAAAGCGAAGTATGAATAAAATAATTATAAGGAATTTTTATAAATAATTTTTTTATTTATAGATATAAAAATCCCATAATTTATATTAAAAATAAATTAAAACTAAATCAACCAATCATAAAATGAAATCGAAATATTCTTTTGACTAGTACATAGCATTTATAGATTCATCTAGAAGTCTATTTCCTTATGATCCTATAAAAAATCTTATATATTTGCAGTTGAAAAAAACTAAAACATTCATTCATTTTCCCCAAATAAATTTATACAAAACTTGACACTTACTTGAATCCCTATCTATAAGAGGAGGACAAAAATAATGAATTTACTTACTAGTACAAACCCTTGTTTTGTCCCTGAGTGCCACGCTTAGCTTTTTATCACCACAAACCCAAGCTAGTCATTCTCTTTCCTCCATTATTTCTACTTCTCTCCAAAATATCATTCCATATTTTCCTCCAAATATCCTCAACTACCTTCTCAACCAAGTATCTTGGTAGCTATGTTCCATCTCCTCAAATTCCCCAAGCTCACATAAAGAATTATTTTCTTTGAAGACCAAAAATTAAGCTATGTTAGTTGTTTATTGGGAGTAAAAAGTATAATCAAATATTTGATTTTAATATTATTTCCATGAAAATAAAATTTGTGTCCCCATAATGGGTTAAAAGATTATTAAACTAAAACAAAAAAATTAATATTGAGACCTTTTAATATTAACATGAAACCTTGTACCACCACTCCTAACTCATTTAGACTTTAAGGTTATATATCAAAAGTCCTTTATGAATACATGTCATAGAATTAATATATTTATATTATTTTATAAACATCAAGGTAAGATTATTTTTTTTCAATAATATTAGGCATGTGTTTCTCCTACTAACCACTTAATTACCTACCTTAGTTATTAACATTCAAATAAACATTATGGTGATAATTGGCTATAATCTAATGATGGCCTATGGTTAAATGAAGATAATTATTATGTAAAACACAACATTATAATAATACCAAAGGTCTAACAAAAACTTAAGAAAATAAAATAAGATAGTGAACTTGATCAAACAACTAATGACAAGTGATCAATGATAAAACAATGAAGCTAAACTCAACATAAGTCAAAAAGATGATTGAAAACCATAATAAAACAAAAGATAATTAAAAGTTATGGAAAAAAAATGGATAGACTATTGCATAGTGACAATGGATCAATTATAACATTCATTTTTACCTATGTTGGTTATGAAAATGCTCATTACCCTTATCCCTTATCCCCTGACCACTAGAGTCCACCACTAGCCTAACTCATGTTACATTTTACTGCACCCACAAATCAACAAAAACTATACAGTATAATAAGTAATAACTAAACTAAGTATTATAAAAAAAAACTAAATTTTGTAATCCAATCATCACAATTTTAAAATAATCTATAGCTATAGTATTTAGTCTAAGGTCAATAATAGCAAACTAGATATGACATGGAATATATTATAGCATCATTTATCATAGTTCCAAAAAAATAATATCTCAAATGTCTAGCCAAAAAATATAAAAGCATGATACAAATATATAATAGTCTAAGAAAAATAAACTATTTAGGTTGGGTTATAACAATAATGCCCATATCTTATTCAAAACATAATTTTGTGGATATCTACCTCTAAATACACAATTAATGACATCAATATTTATAATATATCTTAGATAAAATCTTTTCCCCATACATTTGGTCAAAAAAACATCAATCTTCGGTTTGGGATAAATATTCTTAATTGTTACCTTGTTTAGCTGGCAATAATCAATATATAAACAAATGGACCATTCCTATGTTTTTTGAAAAATGACTAGTGCTATCTATAGGGAAACACTAGGATGAATTAAGACCTTCTATAAAAGTTTCTAAAGATACATATTGAGTTAATAAAAATATGGTGTAGTCATATGATACAAGTGCCTTTGAGCGAGGCCCAACCTGTGGTATAAGGTTAATTTGAAAATTCAATCTCTCTCAAAGGGGGAATTCATATCAACTCATCTAAAAACACATCGAGGAAATCCCAAATGATAATATGATCATATAGAGAATCACTATATAACTCTTCAAATCTATCAATCACAATGATATCAAACATTTGACAACACTTTTATATAATCCACTTCAATTAATATATAAAAAAATGTAGATGGAAATAGGTATATTGAATTTGGATATCACCATAAGAGTTAGCATGTCATTGATACACTCAAAAATATTATTGTTATTCAATTTTTAGCTACCATAGGATAGTTTCATAAAATTATTCCTTTGACAAAATTAAGGTTATGGCCTCTTCTAGTCTTGAGTTTGTATAGTCACTTCATGTCATGTTTTAGGATGTTCAACTGATGTTAAGGGTTAAGGTTACTTGTTAATTCATAATTAATGTGTCAAAGTCATGTCATAATTTCTCTTTTATAATGAAGTGCTACAATGGGTTTCATGTTATGTTCAAGGTCAAAAAATCATGTTTCAAACTATTCTATAGGTCTCTAACATGTGTAAAAGTGTCAAAAATCATTTTAGGCCTCAAAAGGGTGAAGAAAACATAGATAGATGATTTAAAATTATTTATTAATAATGATAAAACCTTAATTTGGAAGGTATATTATTATAAGCTAGTTTGAAGTGATGGTAAATAGTTATGAATGAGTTTCAATGCTTAAAAGTGGGTTGCCACCCAATTATATGGATCAATAAGGATTGTTTGTAGGTGAAAATAGTTAAGGAGTTTATCTTCATATTACACATGTCAAATAAATGATTTTAATTTATTTATATGTCTCATAAATAAAAACTCTCTTCTCTCTCTCTCTCTCTCTCTCTCTCTCTCTCTCCTCTCCTCTCTCTCTCTCTCCCTCTCTCTCTCCTCTCTCTCTCTCTCTCTCTCTCTCTCTCTCTCTCTCCTCCTCTCTCTCTCTCTCTCTCTCTCTCTCTCTCTCTCTCTCTCTCTCTACTCCCTTGGCAAGCTCATAAAGGATAACTTCATATGCTTGGTCTGTACCATATAGATGGAGTTGGGACCTAATATTTTTAATATACGAGGGGCCATAACATCCTTAAAATTTATGTCCATATTCATCATATATGCGGACCCTGCCTTATGAACAATCATTGAGACCATAAGGTGGTCTTAAGCCTTGCATAAAGCCCGCAAGCTCATTTTTATTCTTTGAATGGTAGTTTAAAGTAATTTGGA